>PVIH01000050.1:39338-66073 GCA_004025045.1 Sigmodon hispidus
CTCCCTTCTCTGCCCCTTCATCTCTTCCTCTCTCAGTTCCTCCCTTCTCTGCCCTTCATCTCTTCCTCTCTCAGTTCCTCCCTTCTCCTCTTCTCTGCCCCTTATCTCTTCCTCTCTCAGTTCCTCCCATCTCCTCTTCTCTGCCCCTTATCTCTTCCTCTCTCAGTTCCTCCCATCTCCCGTCTTTCCCTCCCTCTCTTCTCTCCTTCCTTCATTATTGCTTCCCATTTTCTTGACTTCTTTTTTGCCATTCCCTTCTTTCTTCCCTCCCTTCTCCCATTCTCTTCCTTTCTTCTTTCTTCTTCCTTTCTTCCTCCCATTCTCTTAATAAAACGTTTCCCAAAGACTTAATGTTGGAATCCCAAATGGCAATGGCTATAATTTAAAATAGAAATAATCAACCCTAACAATATGTGAAGTATTCCTGAGTCAATGTTTATTAAACACTTGATGTGTAAGCAATTTGAACTCAGTGATGTAGTGCTTTGCTGTCCAACATTTTACCTATTAACATGGTGCTATTTAATTAATTAAAATTAAATATAACTAAATGCTGCTCCTCAGTTGCTCTAGCAACATTTCACATGTTCACTAACCACGTATGGCTAAAAGTTGTGGAATATGAATTAAGCTGCTGAGATTATAACCAGCTGTGTTGTTCAGCACTAGGGAATAATAAAGTATGATTGCTTTAAGATTGATTTGTCTTGCTTATGGTAATAAGTGAGTGGCACGTACCTGGAGCAATGGGTCAACAGTGCAGATAAAGGGACACTTAGACCTTAGAGCAGAAAAGAGCTGCCATAAAGGACTTTAAACTTCATGGATTAGAGAAAACTGAAGCTAGCTAGAAAAAGAAACCTAATACATGAGTATTTGAGCAAACAAAAACCACTTTCTGAACCATACTGGGAGAGAGATGGTACTTCTGAAGAATTTCTTGGATGACTATGAGCAAAATCACAGCATTGCAAGTGGGTCTACGTGAATTATGAAAGAAACTATCATGAAATATGTAACCTAACATGGGGAAAATGCCTCTTGTGCCTGGAAGGCCTTGGGTAGTAAAGGTGAAAAGTAGAAAATGCTGAACACAGACTTTTCTCCTTGAGTAAAATGTAAACTCTACTGTGAAAACACCACTTCAAAAAATTAAGAAAAACCTAGAAAAATACTTCTCTATAGGAATAAAGCCCTGTTGAGCAATTATGTCTGCAAACAACATGTGCCGTAAAAGAGATAAATATATGTACTATGTCTAGGTCAAAATCATCCATGGGAAAGATGGAAAAACATGTTTGACATTGACTCAAAGTCTTGGACAGATACTAATTTAAATAGCCCAATTTTGTGAAGGACTTGAAGAGAATAGGCCACCATCGTTGATCATGGTAGCAAGCTTTCATTGTGGGTAAGATTACTTAGACAAGTGGAAGTTGTTGTAGAATAATCTTTTTATACACTGTGAAGATGTGTCACTGTTATTGGTTTAAGAAAAAGTTGAATGGCCAATAGCTAGGCAGGATTTCCAGGCACAGAGGACACTGGGAAGAAAAAGGGCAGATGCCAGGAGTCCCCAGTGGCAGCAAAGGAAGCAGGACACACAGGAGGAGAGGTAAAGCCATAAGTCACATGGCAACACACAGATGAATAGAAATGGGCTAATTTAAGTTATTATGAGTTAGAAACAAACCTACGCTATTGGCTGAGCTTTCATAACTAATAAGTTTCTGTGTCATTATTTGCTAGCTGGTGGTCAGAAAGTTTATTTACAGAAAGGATATTGTTGAAGCAATATGTACTTCGAATGTATTACTGGATACATGTCTAAGTAAGTGCAAGGACTACATGGGACTTGAGGTTTGTTTTTATTTGCATAGTCTGTGTTATTAACTAGAACAAGTGAGATTATACCCGAGAAATAAGATCAAGCACAATTATAAGCAATTTTGCATATACATTTAGAACAAATACACACAAGGGACTCATGTCCTGAAGTTAACTGGACCTTGAATGGTTCCTGTGTTATCTTTAGAGTCTGCAGATTATAGTTCTTTGAACTAAGGACAATTTTAGCTTTTAATATGCTTCTAAGTTACTTTTATTCTCTCAAATTCAATTCAGTGGGATTGCTAACAGAATGTATAATACAATCATTTTTAAAATAATTATATTGCACATATATGTGCACACACCTCCACTCATGTATTTATTTAATAATATAGATAATTTCTGCTAGAGAAGAGAAGGTTCTGTTCTGCTTGCTAACCATTATATGATATCATGTGTGGGGCTGACATTTAAAGACCTGTAATTTTCTTTTTAACACCACTTTTTAGTAGGAGCATGGGCTTATACACAGGTCCACAATTCTACTCCACTGATCTCTTTCTGTTCTTATGTTGATACTGTGCTGTAGAGTTTAAAACCAGAGATGATAATATTCTTCAAAATTATTTTGGCTATCCTGGGTCCTTTGTGTTTTCAAAAGAGCTTTTAGTTTCTTTTAAAATTTTACTTGAGATTTTTATTGGAATGAATTTGTATTGCTTTTGGTAGGGCAGTCAATTCCACAATATTAAACATTCTAATCTATTCACATGGAGGTCCTTATCTTTGAATTTCTTCTTCAGTATCATAGACCTCTCGTTGTATTAGTCTTTCTTTGTTAGATTATTCTAACATATTGTAATTTTTGATGCTATTGTAAGTGGAATTGTTTCTCTAGCTTCTTTCTCAGTGTCTTGGTATACAGTGAGGCTACTGATTTTGTGTGTTAATTTTATATTCTTCTACTTTTCTGTACACCTGAGCCTATTTCTAAAGGACTCTATCCTACATCAGGGATACTTGCTCATCATGTCCACTGATGTTTCATTCACAATAGCCAAGTAATGGAAACAACCTGGATGTCTATTAACTGATGAATGGTTAATGATGGTGATGTCTTATGTGATGTGATATTATTCAATTGTTAAAAATGAGGTTATGATATTCACAGGTAAATGAATTGAGCTAGAAATATTTGTGCTGAGTAGGTGACACAGACCCAGAAAGACAACACTACACATTCTGTCATATATGGGTTCTATCTTTGAATGTTTAGAAATGTGTATTTAAAGTGGAGTACTATTAGGAGTTATGAAATTAAAGGGGGCTGTGGAGGGGATTTCAAGGTGAGACATTAGAATTCAGGTGGTCAGAGTGTGAGAGGGATAATGGAACAAGGGGGTTTAACAGGGCGAGGGTTTGAGAGGGCACTGCAGAGGAGGCTTATGGGAAAGGATACGTAAAACTAAAAACATTTGGAAAAGCTATATGGAAGCCTACAATTGTAGATCCTGCTTAAAATATATGCATATACATTGTATACATATACATCACATACACACAAATAAAACATAGTTACTCTATGCAGGTGGAGATGATGTTTCTTTCACAAACCATATGATATCAAATAATCCCAGTGCCAGGTATGGATAACATCTTGTTGAGTAATTGGTCAATGGAGTTGCATAAACTCCCCCCCAAACATTACAAACTATTGCTATCATTCTTGTTCACTTCCTCTCCACAGAACTTGATTGGGAAACTTTCTAATTGAAGGTATTTCCTACTTATGACACAGGAAAATCTAGTACCAGTCCAAAAGCATCATCACTATTGGTTGCCTTTTTTTTTAGTGCTAGAATTGCTATGCATGGTAATGGGGGAGGAAAAGTCATTAACAGCTCTACCCAGCAGTCAGCCTTACAAAATATAATAGTGACTGGCCAGAGAGGGTGTAGCCACTGGAGAAATAGCAGCATAAATTGGATGGGATAGAGTTAATGCCCACTCAACAAGACGGAACTCATACTTGATCACAGTAACTGGACCCAAAACCTGTAGCCATCTATATTCTGAGTCTTAGGGCAGAACCTAAGACCACTCTTCTTCTAAAATGGACATATTAATAAATTACCCTCTAATTTCTTATCTTTGTACCCTCATATTAATGCATCACTCAATCTTCATCAGAGAACTTTATTTTTAAATAGACGGCAATTAAGACATAGATACACAATTACTTATAGACAAGGAATAAGAGACTGGAATGTTCAGCTCTAGTTAGAACATCCATATCATGCTCCCTCTCCACTACACCTGAAGAATCATTGCGTAAGTGAGCAGGGAAGACTGGAGAAGCGAGAGAAAGTGAATGCATGCAATGAAAAGGTATTTTCCAGACATTCCAGAATTGTTGCCCACACAAACCCACGGAAGTTGCAACTGTGTGCGCAAGATCAAGCCACCCAAAATTCCAGGAAAAATGGGTAGATGGTACCCAAGGAATGACATCTGTGGTGTCCTTTGTTCTCTGCATGACCTTTATTAAAAAAACACACAAGTGTACAAATGAGTACCTGAACACATGAGGGAACAGACACACACACACTGCCTTTCTTTTACTATTTAAAAGGTTTAAGTTCTCACATAAACTGAAATGATTATGGAACATAAATAAACTAGATGAAAATCACATAGTGCACTGGATGCAAATATCTCTGAATCACCTGGAAATATGTATCTAGAGAGAATTATTTTTTAAATATCTTATATTTATATTTTAAATTTAAATATTAAATCAGTTTTTTTCTGTTGTGCTTTTCATGATTCCAAGACAGAATAGATTTATTAGAATTTCAAGCTCTCTTCCATGCTCTGGTTTATTTCTAAGCACTTTTATATCACTATAAAAAACACACAGATATGTAATTTTATGAAATCTTTTCTCCCTACATTTTCCTGTTCAATTTCCTAACAACATTTATACGTTCCATTTCTATTTATCATGGTTCTTTGTACATAATATAAGATAAATAAATATTTTATGTAGATGAAATTGGAGATACCCTGATAACTAAATGGAGATAACTCGATAATTGAAATACAAGTTTGACATTTTAATTTACTTACTTTTAGTTGCCATTGCTGTGTTCTTCTTTTAACATGCTTATACATCCATGGAAACTTTATGAGTTTTTCAGGTGTGTATTTGTTAATGTGTGTTCAAGTGCACAAGTGTGCATAGATGCACATGTACATGTGTACATGCTTGTGAAGGCCAGAGGTCATTATTAGGTGTTGCTCCTCAGAGGCTGGCTACTTTTTTTTTTTGAAACAGGGTTTCTCATTGGTGTGGGACTCACTAAAATATCTGATTAGTTGGTCAGTGACTCCAAGGATCCAGGGATCCTAGCAGTATCCAGCAGCCTCCATCAGATTCCCTTAGTCTCCATATACATAGTGCTCAGATTATGATCCTGTGTCACTGATGGCAGCATTTCCACATGTCCTATGTGTTGAACTTACAGTCTCACATTTGTAAGGCAAGTGATTTAATAACTTAACCATTCTCCTAGCTCTAGATATTGTACTTTCTACATAATTTAGTCACTATACATAATGATATAATGTATAATATATAGCATGAGGATTTTGGCAAAACTATCTATTACTTTATGTTAGCAGTATGAGTGCCAAGAATGAAGCACAAATCCAAATAATGTTGTTTCTCACATAGGAATATCTTACAATCAATGTATACTGAGAGACATTCTGAGTATATATGTTGACATTTCTATATATATGTTGATGCACTTACTGGTCACACTTGGTTAATTTGCTGTCAGCAAGCCTACTTTTATGGTAATTTTCTCTCGTTTTATGCAAAAAGTACTTTGAGAAAGAAAAGTGTGAAAGTAAAGTAGTATGACGTTTTCTAGTGAGTGATGGATTTCTACAGAATCTTTCCTTTTTTGTATATTTTACTTTGTTATTATGAACAAAGAAATCACATTTTCTATCCTTGTATATCCTTATTCAAGGTCCCTTCCCCCTCCCACCACATCAGGTCATTCTCTCTTCTCCACAACTCCCCATCCCTCCCCCCACCCCCAGGGCAGGCAGCAGGTGGTCCCAAGGTCCCACTGTCCCAATATTGCTTAGTTCAGCCTCCACTCCTGGCAGATCCAGTTTTCTCCCCCCAACCTCAAGACTGAGTCAGGTGTTCCTCTAGGGGGAGTAGGATTCAAAATGTCAGTCCAAGGTGTTTCTGATCCCAAGCTGTTCAGTGGTTGTGGTTTGCAGCTTGGGCATTCTTTGCTTTTTTCTTGTTTGTTTGTTTGTTTGTTTAGAGTCCACTAATGAGTGAGTACTTCCCCTGGTTATCTTTCTGGGTTTGTGATACCTTGCTCCAGAGGATATTCTCCAAATCCATCCATTTGCCTGAAAATTTTAGGATATCATTTTTTCTTACTGCTGAATAGTACTCCATTGTGTAGATGTACCACAGTTTGTTCATCCATTTAAAAGAATACATTTACTAACAGACAAACCAACCACAGTCATTAATTGTCCTGGTTTACATAGTCCAAAAATCCATGACCTTGACCTTACTACCAAGAGCTCTGTGATCTTCTAAAACACCAATAATCATGCACTGACCATGGAAAACACTGTTATGAATAAATAATGTTACTAGAACATCTTTGAGAATGAGCTGGGCTCGGAGGACTAAGATTATCTAAGAAACTACCATGATATATCCTAAACCATCTCTATTTATTGCTTTTCAAATCTCTGTTACCTAAGAAATCAGGAAATAGTAATTTTATTTAGGGATGAAGCAGGTGAGGTTTAGGCAACTTTTTTTGTTCCACAACAGATAATTAGTATGCCAGACAACAAGTATAATTTGTCTAGTACCAAAGCATAATAATTACCCAGCCTTCTAGACTAAAAGACTAATGTTTATGGGTCAGGAAAACAGCGTCTCAACAACATAGAAGAACCGCCATTGTTATCACACATACACATTTCTTATGTGCAATCCTTTGTCTCCTTTGTCTGGTCTTTGTTCCCTTCCCTTGTCCATACAAGAGAAACCAAAATGACTGGACCAAGTGTTGATGCATTTTAAACTTCGGCCAGATTACCGCATCCTTGCAAACTCTAGTCCAGTCTAATCCTGCTTCCCAATTTACATTCTCTATCCTGTGGACACACATGCCATAAAAGTGTAGTACATTGCAGGTGTAGTTTTATATTTAGTTTCTTCTGTTAGACAACTTATTAAACAACATAGTCATCTGCCTCTTACCCTAGGCTTAGGCAGGATATGTAACTCATATTCAGTAAGTATAAGTTGAAATCAAGTAAGAGTGATAAAATTAGTCAGATTTCTCTGCACTCTATGTCACATTTAAGGTAGATGACATTAAATAATTATAAAAAGTTAGTAGAAATACAGATTTAAAATTTCATCAACCAATATGGATTTTAAAAGGATATAACAGCAATAGCACTGTATTTTAGTTTTAATAATGACATATTTCAGGAGTAAGTATCATTGAATTTTACTGACAAATTAAATGTATACCATTGTTTTATAAATATATTATATATGTAAATCAAGGAGGGCTTATTGTGTCTAAGAGGTAAAGAGGTGAGTAAAATATGTACAATTCATATATTTGTATTTATATAATTTGTGACATAAACAAGATTTAAGTCAGCTTATTACTGGAGAGAGGAAATATGTTACTTTATGAATACCCATGTATGTGAAATCAAAGTCTAAGACACATAGGAAAGACCTTTTTTTTTATTTTATTTTATTCACATCTCATCTTCCTTTATCAGCCCTAATTCAGTATTATCGCTCCTATGGTTGTGTTTTCTGAGAACTCTAATTAGTATCACTTCCTCATCAGCTCTAGGATTTAAACAGTTGTATGATTTTCACATAGCACCCTCTTTTCTTGTACCATCTAGTACTTACTTTTAGATGAGGCTAACACACAAGTCATATCATTCTTGCATTTTTCTGTTATGAGTCTATTCTGCTACAGATGATAACTGTTTTATTATGATTTGTGGAAACCATAAATAATTGCATCATGTTAGACTTACCACCATTTGCAAAACAGAATTCTAACCATCTAGATACAATTTGTTTCTAATAGGAAATCTAGTACTCCATTTAGAAAGCATGGCATCTTTGTGTAGTTGGTTTATATTTGGTGAATAATACATCTTTGAAGTCTCCAATAAGTAAAACCTCTTAGAAGAGTTTAAATATATTTGCAAGACAAGGCTTCAAAACACCCAACCAATACAATACATTTTCATTTTAGAAATTTGTAATAAAATAGATACAATTTAAAAGGAGCTTTTCTTCTAGCAAGTCTTTCTTGTATGTTATATAGGTCTCTTAAATGGATGCTTCAAAATAATATATTTTTATATGTTATTCTGTTGTATTTGTTTTATAATAAACAATTTTGTTGGCTTACGCATTGTAAAAGTTTCTGGCCCGGACTTTCCAGACCTGGACCAGAGGATTGACCGGCAGTCTGCAGTCTGACAGACCCACAGAAACACAAGCAGTCCCACAGAAACACACAGACACTTTCATTAATTTTACGCTGATTTGCCAAGGACACAGTCACATAACTTGCTAACTCCTTCATCTGAACTCAACCTATCTTGTTCAGCCATGAGGCTCAATATCTTTTCTTAGGAGCATTTCCTCTAAGTCTCCTGGCAGCTCTGGCGACTCTGTGGCATCTTTCCCTGCTCTGAGATGTTCCTGAGTTTTCTTAGCCTGGTAGCCCTACCCACACTTCCTGTCTGCCTTTGACCAATCAGATGTTATTAAACCCATAGGCAGGACAAATATGTACAACATGACCAGCATAATCCCACTACACTTACCTAAACAAAATATTTTGTCTTCTTTCTCCTCCAACTCATTTGAGAATCTCCCCTACTTTGCTATATTTTTAACTCCATATTCTTTCTCTCTCAGAAAACAAGACAAAGAACAAACAAATGAAACCAAAAATACAAAAACCTGGAATATATTCACCTTTATTGGAAATCTTTCACATTCTGGACAAGTTATTAAGCCAAGAGTTTTCCTATTTTTGCCATTTACCCAAAATTTTGTTTACCATGAGCCTAAATATTTGGCAGCAGTACAGGCTTACCATAGAACATCATCTCCTAGCTACCATTTAAAATAGTAATAGGTAAGGTCAGGGGAGACATCGTTAAGGAAATGTCAGAGTAGAATCAGGACAAGGATCCAGACACTTGGAGATGTTTTACAAGACTAACTCAGAGAATAAATAAAAAGAATGGAAGTCCTGAGGTAGGCAAAGTTTTACTGTGGAGCTCCATGAACAAATAGGGGCAAGGACTGGAAATCACCAAAAAACATTTATTTCCAATGTTCTTAGCAACTGGACACTATTACTACAGTTATGAAGTAGCAATAAAAAGGATTTTATGAGATCTTTCCCCTAAATCCAGGCTAACAGATTTAGGGGAAACCACTGAAGGTGGCCAGAACCCCCCTCCCCAAGTAAAATCCAATTCACTTGAATCCCAAACTTTCAACCCAACCCATTACCTGGTGACCTCAGCAGCTACCTGTGACCCACAGTTTCCCAGAACCTATTAGATCAAGAGTGGCTCCCTAAGACAACAATTCCTCAGCACCTATTGGACCAAGAGCAGCTACAGTTTGTCAGCAGCTCTTGGACCAAGATAGGCTATCTGAGACCCACAGTTTGTCAGCACCTATTGGATCAAGAGCCCCTATAAGATCAACAATTTCTTCTGGATCAAGAGCTCATATTGGAACAAGATTGGATTCCTGAGATGCAGAATCAGCCAGCTCTTATTACACCAAGAACAGCTTACTATAATACAGAATATTCTACCTCACTAGTACAAAACTACATATAACAGCATAAAGAACAACATGTCACCACCAGAATCTGGTGGTTCTACAACAAGTGCCATTATGACAATGTAAAAGAAGCAGAAGAGAAACAACCTTAAAAACAAGTTTCTGAAGATAATATAAACTTTAGAAGAGGAAATTTAAAAACTCCCTTAAAGAAATAGAAGGAAAGAAAAACAAAAAATTGAAAGAGATCAACAAATCCTTAAAGAAAATAAAGAAAACCAAGAAAATGCAATCAAACAGGTGAAGAAAACATTTCAAGTTTTAAAAATAGAAATAGAAGCAAAATTGAGGGGAAAAAAGAAGACATAAACTGAGGAAATGCTGAAAATAGAAAATCTGAAGAAACAAGCTGGAACTACAGATGCAAACATGACCAACCAAATGCAAGAGATGGAAGAGACAATCTCTGCTGTAGAAGATTCCAGATAGTGCAAATAGATACATCATTCAAAGAAAACACTAAAACCAAAAGAGTCATAATACAAAATGTCCATGAAATATGAGACACCATGAAAAGACTAAATCTGAGAATAATAGGAATAAAACAAGAAGAAAACCAGCTCAAAGGGACAAAAATATATTCAGTAAAATCATAGAAGAAAACTTTCCTAATCTAAAGAAGGAAATGCCTATAAAAATACAAGAAGCTTACAGACACCTAATAGACAACTCCTGAAAAAAAGTCCACTTGCCACATAATAATCAAGTCACTAAACCTACAGAATAAAGAAAAATATTAAGAACTGCAAAGGAAAAAGATCAAATAACTTGTAAAACCAGACCCACCAAAATAACACCAGACTACTCAATGGAAACAATGAAAGCCAGAAGGTCTTGGTCAGATGTTATACAGACATTAAGAGACCACAGTTACCAGCCCAGACTATTGTACCCAGCAAAATTCTCAATCACCATAGATGGAGTAAACAAAATATTTTACACACACACACACACACACACACACACAGACACACACACACACACAAAAAAAAAGATTTAAACAATACTTATCCACAAATCTAGCCCTACAGAAAGCCCTAGAGGGAAAACTCTAACCTAATAAATCTAGAAAAACTTATGAAACCACAAACATCAGATAATCCCACAGAAGAAAAACCCAAAGAAGGAAAATACACACATACACTAGCACCAAAAATAACAGGAACTAGTAATAACTGGTCATTAATATCCCTTAATATCAGTGGACTCAATTCACCTATAAAAAGACACAGGCATTAACAGTGGATATAAAAACAGTGTCCATGCTTCTGCTGAATATAAGAGACACAACTTTACTTCAAAGGGAGATCCTGGCTCAAATTAAAATGTTGGGAGAAGACATTCCAATCAAATGGACTTAAGACAAGCTGGTATAGCCATCTAACAAAATAGACTTCACACTAAAATCCACCAAATGAGATCAGGATAGACATTACTTATTTATCTCAGGAAAAATCCATCAAAATGAAGTCTCCATCCTGAGCATTTATGCCCCCAACACCAGGGTGCCTACTTATGCAAAAGAAACATTACAGAAACTTAAATGTCAAATCACACCCCACACAGTAGTATTAGGAGACTTCAAGACCAATGGATTAGTCTACTAGACAGAAACTGAACAGAAAAATAATGGATCATACAGATGTTATGACTTAAATAGACCTAATGAATATCCCAAATTTTCCACCCAAACACAAAGGGATATACCTTTTTCTTAGCACCCCATGAAACTTTCTCTAAAATAGACCACATACTCAGTCATAAAGCAAATATGAATAGATACCAAAAATGGGAATAACTTATTGTATCCTATCAGACCATCATGAATTAAAGTTAGAGATCAACAACAACAAAACCACAGAAAGCCAAAAAATGCATAAAAACTGAATATCACTCAATTAAACCACCTCTGGGTCAAGAAAATAAAGAAATCAAAATCTTTCTGCAATTCATTGAAAATTAATCCACACATACCCAAAGTTACAGGATACAATGAAAGCAATGCTAAGAGGAAAATTCATAGCACTAGATGCCTACATGAAAAACTTGGAGAAATCTCACACAAGAGACTCAACATTACAACTGAAAGCTCTATAACAATTAGAAACAAATGACCCTAGAAAGTGTAGAAGGCAGGACATAATCAAACTCTGGGCTGAAATCAATATAATCCAGAGAATAATACCAAGAATCAAAGAGTTGGTTCTTTGAGAAAGTTAACAAGATAGACAAACCCTTACCCAAACTAACCAAAAGGGAGAGAGAGAGAGAGACAGAGAGAGAGAGAGAGAGAGAGAGAGAGAGAGAGAGACAGAGAGAGACAGAGAGAGACAGAGAGAGAGACAGAGAGAGACAGAGAGAGAATCCAAATTAAAAATCAAATCAGAAATGTAAAGGGACACATAACAACATATACCAAGAAAATCCAGAGAATCATTAGGTCATATTTTGAAAACCTATACTCCATTAAGTGGAAAAATTTAAAAGATAATTGCTTTCTGGACAAGTATCACTTACCAAAATTAAATCAAGACCAAATAAATTACCTTAGTAGACTTATAACTCCCAAGAGTATTGATGCTGTTATTAAAAGTCTCAAAAAAACAAAAAACAAAAAAAAAAAACAAAAACAAAAACAAAAAAACCCAGGGACTGATAGTTTCTACCTGATTTTCAAAGATGAGCTAATACTAATACTCTTCAAATTGTTCCACACAATAGAAACAGAAGGAACATTGACAAGCTCTTTTTATAAGGCTATAGTCACCCTGATACCCAAGCCACACAAAGATGCAACAAAGATAGTTCAGTATCCTCCATGATCATCAATGCAAAAATACACAATAAAATACTGGCAAACTGAATTCAAGAACATATCCAAAATCATCCTCCCTGGTCAAGTAGCCTTTATCCCAGAGATTCGTGAATGGTTCAACATACAAAAAACTGTAAATGTCATTCATCACATAAACAACTAGAAAGAAAAAACACATAATTATTTCACTGAATGCTAAAAAAAGTCTTTGAGAAAATCCAACACACTTCTTGATGATAAAAGTCCTAAAGAGATCAGTGATACAGGGACAGCACCTAAACATAATAAAGGCTAT
Source organism: Sigmodon hispidus (assembly GCA_004025045.1). Classification (NCBI taxonomy): domain Eukaryota; kingdom Metazoa; phylum Chordata; class Mammalia; order Rodentia; family Cricetidae; genus Sigmodon; species Sigmodon hispidus. The sequence continues at coordinate 52,251 of PVIH01000050.1, forward strand.
ATACAGCAAGCTGTCAGCCAACATCAAACTACATGGAGAAAAACTCAAAGCAATCCCACTAAAATCAGGAACAAGACAACGCTGTCCTCTCTCTCCTTATCTATTCAATATAGTTCTCAAATTCTGAGCTAAATCAAAAGACAACAAAAGAAGATCAAAGGGATACAAAATAAAAAAGAGGAAGTCAAAATATCACTATACGCAGATGATATGATTGTATACATAAGTGACCCCTGAAATTCTACCAAGGAACTCCTACAGCTGATAAACACCTTCAGCAACATAGCAGGATATAAGATTAACTAAAAAAAATCAATAGCCCTCCTATACACAAATGATAAATGGGCTGAAAAAGAAATCAGGGAAACCTCACCCTTTATAATAGCTTCAAATAGCATTAAATATCTGAGAATAACTCTAATCAAAGAAATGGCAGACTCTATGACAAGAACTTTAAGTCATTGAAGAAAGAAATTGAAGAAGATATCAGAAAATGAAAAGAACTCTAATGCTCTGAAATAGGTAGGATCAACATAGTAAAAATGTCAAGCTTACCAAAAGTAATCTACAGATTCAATTCAAAATTCCAAAATAATTCTTCACGGACATTGAAAGAACAATGTTCAGCTTCATATGGAATAACAAAAAACCCAGGACTGCCAAAGCAATCCTGTTCAATAATAGAACTTCGGAAGGTATCACCCTCCCGGACTTCAAGCTCTACTATAGAGCTACAGTAATAAAAACAGCTTGGCACTGGCATAGAAATATATTTGTGGATCAATGGAATTGAATTGAGGACCCTAACATTAATCCACACACCTATGAACAACTAATTTTTGACAAAGAAGCCAAAAATATACAGTGGAAAAGATAGCATCTTCATGCACAGTCACACTCCAAAGGCATTAGCTCAACTATGTTCATAGCAGCGTTATTTGTAACAGCAAGAACCTGGAAACAACCTAGATGCCCCTCAACTGAAGAATGGATTAACAAATTGTGGTACATCTACACAATGGAGTCCTACTCAGCAGTAAGAAAAAAATGATATCCTAAAATTTGCAGGCAAATGGATGGATTTGGAGAATATCCTCCTGAGTGAGGTATCACAAACTCAGAAAGATAAGCAGGGGATGTACTCACTCAGTAGTGAACTCTAAACAAACAAACAAACAAACAAAAAGCAAAGCATGCCCAAGCTGTAAACCACAACCACTGAACAGCTTGGGATCAGAAACACCCTAGACTGACTCCTTGAATCCCACTCCCCCTAGAGGAACATCTGACTCAGTCTTGAGGGAGGGGGAGAAAACTGTGTCCCGCGGTACCGTCTCGCCAGCAAGAACAACGCGGCACACGTAGGATCCTTCTGCAGAAAAGCTTTAATGCGTCTTGAGAGGGAGAGCATAAGCTTACAAGGTGGAGACCCCAAACGGCTAAAACCCGTCCCTTATATAGGAAACTGACCCCCGCCTAGGACGTGTCAGACTCAGATTGGCTGTAGCTCAAACGGGCGAGGTGACGCTGGGAGAGGCAGAGCACAAGGAGTGGAAATTCCCCTTGCATCTGCGCAGTCTACATTAGAGCACAGGATGTTGATGCCATCTTGGAATGGCGGCAGTGAGTGCGGCTTCTCACAAAACTGAATCTGCCAGGAGTGGAGGCTGAACTAAGCAATATTGGGACAATGGGAACATGGGACTGCCTGCTGCCCAGGGAGGGGATGGGGAGTTGTGGAGAAGAAAGAATGACCTGATGTGGTGGGAGGGGGAAGGGACCTTGAATAAGGATATGCAAGGATAGAAAGTGTGACTTATTTATTATTAATAATAATAATAATAAAAGAAAGACAGAAAAAGAAGGAAGGAGGAAACAATATTTCTCTATCAAAGAATTTTCTGCAAAAAAGACAGAGAACTCACCTTTTTCTTTCTCATTCCTTAGTGTTTTCTTACTTGACAATTACTAAACATTGGGACTGATTTTGAGAATGATTATGGTAATGTACACAAAAGCATAATCCATGTCATAAAAGGCTAAATAAAAGTTATTTTCAAAAAAAAAAAAAGATAGCATCTTTAACAAATTGTGCTGGCATAACTGAATCGCAGTATGTAGAAGAATGCAAACAGATCCGTATCTATCACCATGTACAAAACCCAGATTCAAGTGGGTAAAAGACTTCAACATAAACTCAGTTACACTAAACCTAACAGAAAAAAAGGGAAATATTCTTGAATGCATTAGCACAAGAGACTATTTTCTAAAGGTAACACAGCAGCACAGACACTAAGTGTAATAATTAACAAATGGAACTTTCTGAAACTGAGGAGCTTCAATAAGGCAAAGGACACCATCAATAAGACAAAATGACAACTTACAGAATAGAAAAAGATTTTCACCAACCTTCCATTGGGCAAAGGACTGATTGCTAAAATATATAGAGAACTTCAAAAACTAGAGGTCAAAATCAAAGTACCCAATAGGAAAATGGAGTACAGAACTAAATAGAAAAATCTCAACAGAATCACTTCAAATGACTGGAAGACACTTAAAGAACTGTTCAATGTCCTTAGTCATCAGAGAAATGCAAATCAAAACAACTTTGAGATACCACCTTATACCTGTCAGAATGGCTAAAGTCAAAAACACAGATGACAACATATACTGGATGGGCTGTAGAGCAAGGGGAACACACCTCCATTGCTGGTGAAAATCAGTTTGACAGATCTTCAGAAAACTGAGAATCAATCTCCTCAATGATCTAGCAATACCACTATTGGGCATACCCAAAAGATGCATACTCTTACCCCAAGGATATTTGTAAGCTCAACTATGTTCATAGCAGTATTATTTGTAATAGCCAGAACCTAGAATCAACCTAGATGGCCCTCAACTGAAGAATGGATTAAAAAATTGTTCCATTGCAAGAAGATTTTTGCTCATGCCTTTTGACTGTCATTTACATTCAGGGGGGTCCAGCTCCTCCATGTAAGTTCATCAGCTGTTATTTCAGAGTATATGAGTTCCCAAGAGCACAGGGCTGCCTACTCTGTGGATCTCCCCATAGTGATCCTAATCCCTTATGCAATCTCTCCTCCCTCTCTTCAGCTGGTCGAGTAGCTCAGCAAAGTGTCTATCTCTGCATTTGCCTCCATCAGCTGCTAGATAAAGATTCTATAAAGGCAATTAGGATAGTCATTCATATGTACAGTTACACAGTGGAGCAGTATATAAAAAAATTGGCATCCTGAAATTTTCAAGCAAATGGATGGATCTGGAGAGTATCATCCTGAGTAAGGTAACACAGACCCAGAAAGACAGACATGGTATGTACGCATTCATAAATGGGTTCTAGACATAATGCAAAGGATAACTAGGCTACGATCCACACCACCTCTAGTAGGTAAGTAAAAGGAAAGTTAAAAGAGGCATCAATAGTTCCCCTTGGGAAAAAGAAATAAAGAAGTTCTTCTGAGAAAATTGTTATCATAGGAGAGGTGAGAAAAGAACATGAGAGAATGGGATGGGGAGGAACGACATAGAGGGAGAGCAAAGTAGTGGATATCCTGAGAGAGGGATAGAGAGAAACCTGTTACCAAAGAACGCCCAGGAACCCACAGGATGAGCCCAGCTAAGGAATCCAAGCAATAATGGAGAGAGTATCTAAACTGACCTTTGCCTATTATCATATGAATGACTATCCTAATTGCCTTTATAGAATCTTTATCTAGCAGCTGATGGAGGCAAATGCAGAGATAGACACTTTGCTGAGCTACTCGACCAGCTGAAGAGAGGGAAGAGAGATTGCATAAGGGATTAGGATCACTATGGGGAGATCCACAGAGTAGGCAGCCCTGTGCTCTTGGGAACTCATATACTCTGAAATAACAGCTGATGAACTTACATGGAGGAGCTGGACCCCCTGAATGTAAATGACAGTCAAAAGGCATGAGCAAAAATCTTCTTGCAATGGAACCGGAAACTATCCCAGATCATGAACTGCCTCCTCGAAGCCCATGCCTACAGGGAAAACACTTTTCTCAGCCTTGACACTTGGGTGAGGGATGAAGTCTTACCTCACCTGGATATGCCAGACAAATTGATTCACCTTAGGATTCCTTGCCTTCTCTGGGGAGTGAAACAGAGGAGGAGAGAGGCTGGGGGAGGCCTGGGAGAAGGGGCGGACAGGAAGCAGTAAGGGGATATGAGAATTTTTTAAAAATATATGAATATTAAAAATAATAATAATTTTATGGTTAGGGTCAGCACAGCATGAGGAACTGTATTAAAGGATTGCAGTGTTAGGAAAATTGGGAACCAGGAGACTGGAGTGAAGTTTGAAAGCTGAATCAGGACAAATATACTAGGCTGCCTCTGGATCAAACTCCTTGGTCCCATGAGTTAATTCTATGCCATTCTTTTGGTAAATTCAGGCTCAAAAACAAATATTGTCTTTCCTATGCTGAAAGCTTTTGAATTTTAAAACTGTCTAGCACATTAACAGTGGAGCAGAACTGCTCATTTTATTATTTTTAGAAAAGATATTCAACTATATTTTTCTCCCTAGAATTAATTTCTTGTGCCCCTCTACAAACTGACATGAATTGATATGTCAAAACCCATGCAATAAATCATGTTTCTATCACGCTCCTCTAAATTACATATTGCATAGATTTACAATCTTTTTTTTATGCCAGGCTTCAATTGCAGTGAACCTTTCCTGTCTTGGTGGGAATTACCCATGCCAGGGAATGTTTCTGCAAGATGCCTTCTCTTGGCTGAGCATATTTGCACCTGTGTGCTGTGTGAGTTGGGTTTTACCCTTCACCTCAGGATATACTTTTGGGAAGCTGCAACAAATCATGAGTCTGATTTAATATTTTTATTTTAAAGAAGAAAATCAATTTCTTCATCCCAATATGTGACAAGATGTCATTTTGATTAGTGTGCCTTTTGCTACATTCAGGCTGTTTAATTTCAGCAAAGGATGGTAGGAATACATCGTCAGTGAGGAGAGCTGACAGAACTGTAATGCTGTCATGGAAAAGGGTCATTATTTTAAGAGGATTCTGACACCCTCGGACACCTTGCCATCTCAGAGACAGACTGCTGAGAAACTAAATGGACATGCAGGGGAACTGAAGGGACAAGATGCAAACCATGAGTCACAGGAAGATTCTGTGCCAAGACTGTGCAGAGCAGAACTGTAATGAGTCATGATTTTCTGACCATAGAAGATAGATTTAGCAATAAAAGTTCATCTGTGTGTACCCACGCTTAGCTCCACATTCACGGCTTGAGATCCATTTTCCGTGAGCCACCTTTGCCCTAGATGTGTCTTAGGGGGAGTACAAATGACGTCTTTCTTCCGTGTCTTGCCCTGCACCCAACCTGTTGCCACCTCCACACCCACAGGCTCAGCTCTAGATTAAAAAGTCGGGAGCCACCTTTGCTTGATCCAATAAAACAATGCATGCACAAGCTTCACCTGGCTCTGGTCACACAGCACCATTCATCAGGGTTTTGAAGGTCATCTTTCTGCCTTTGAATTTCTTTACCCAAGATGTGGCTTGCACAGCCAAATTTCCCTATTGTCACACATGACATTTATTAACTTCTTTTAAACCTGAATAATGAAGACATGCTGAGGTCCGGGGACTTCTGAACTACTCTCCTCATTATTCATCCTGAAATGTCCACTTTTCCTTTCTATGCTTTCCACCGGGGGCGCTGCTCACTGCCCTGTGTGTTACGCTGAGGTTTATCATTAGCCCAGATCCCTTACATCTGACTGATCTGTAAAGAACCTCATCCATTGAGTTTCTAAAACCAGCCATCATTTGTCTACTTTTTGTTTTTAGGTTGTCTTATTACTAGAGCTTCCTGGTTATTTTTGACAGTCTCTGGGTATCTCATTTTTATTCTCTTGTGTGTGTGTGTATAAGATTAAATCACTACATTTCATGCTTGTTTCACTTAGTTTGAATATCTAGAGCATTGCTGAAGCAGATTTTTAAGTTGCAAAATCCAGTTCCTCGTTACCCTGATGTTTTATGTTCCTTTTAATCACCTGTAACAGCCTCTTCTTTATCTAAGAAGGCTTCATCCTGAATAGGAGGGTATATGCTGTCATGCCACTTGTGGCCACCTATAAATTCCTAACTCATCGTGGCTTGCACAGCAGAGACCCTATTGGTGTTTTACATCACCTCCATATACAACCTAATGCACACACAGGAAGTCTCATGGCCAATTTGTGTCTTCCTCTGTATTCATCAGAGGAGTTTGGGCTTTATACAAGTCTAAGTCTCAAGGGTAAGATTTGGTCTTTGTTCCCTTTCGGGCAAAATCTGTTCAAGCAGATTTTGTTCTAACACACTTAATGCCAACGTCTGGCCCTAAGAAATAGCAGGTGCTATACCCTATCTCTTCTGATTATAGTTCCCCTCCCTCTACTAGTCCCAACTTCTCCAAACCTCCCATCCCATCTGCAACAATACTGTTTTCTGGCTCTCCTTCGAAAATAAACATTCATCTAAGGAATAATAATGAAATATAATACAATAAATAAAAACAAATCAGAATATGACAAAACAATCAAGCAAAGACCTAAGAGAAAGCACTGAAGCCTCAGATAGACAAAGAAGCTCTTATTTGCACACAAAGGAATCCTATAAAAACACAAAACTGGAAGCATAATATACATGAAAAAGACCTGTGGGGGAAAAAAATTTGATTTAGCATATGACAAAGACTCTCCAAAGATGCCATTGAATTTATTTAGTGCTGGTCAACTTAAGAGTGGTTTCTTTCCATACTGAGACTCCAGAGGAAAAGATTTTTTTTTTTAATCTGTAAGTGGTTATCAATTGAAGGTAGTTTCTGGGTTAGAGGTGGAAGCGTGTGCCCACTGTGTGAACGTCCTTCAGGCTTTGCCATGCTACCTGAGTGTTTGTGTTCATATGTGAACCTTCCCTATTGTGTCCAGAAGACCTTGGTTCCTTGGTGTCCTCCATCCCCTCTGGCTCATAACTTTCTCCACCTCTGCTTATATAGAATTCCCTGAGCTCTGAGAGGAGAATTTAAGGGAAACATCCTGTTTTGAAGTGAATGTTCCAAGGCCTCTTTTATTTTCTACATATTGCCTGGTTGTGGGTCTCTGCACTTTTTCCCATGTGTTTCAGGAGGAAGCTTCTTCAGGAGGTAGCTGAACATGGCAAGGATCTATGAATATGGGTTTGGGGGCACAGAAGAAAAAAATAGGAGGAGAAATATAGGGAACTGAGCAAGATATGAGAAAAGAAGAAGAGTATGGCAGGGGCCCCCACTCAGCCACCCAGTCAGTCACAGAGTAAAAGGAAAGAAAAAAAACATATAGAATAAAGAAATGTAAAAAGCCCAGAGGCAAAATATAGTTAAAGAGAAACTGAATAATTTAAGTTAGAGAAACTAGCTAGTAACAAGCCAAGCTAAGGCTGGACATTCATAAATAAAGGTATGTCTCTGATTTGATTTGGGAGCTAGTTGGTGAGCCCCCAGAGAATAAAACAAACAAAACACCAACTAACTATATTTTGGCTTATCTCTTTTCAGGTTTTTGGCTATCTAAGCAGTTTTGGCTATGGATTACATGTTGCACAAATTCTGGTTGTATTCAATAAAACTCAGAGCCAGATATCAGGGAAAAGCTGGAATATCAGAGACAGGAAACACCACAGTCAGATCTCACCCAGCTATCTTCCAGCTTCCTCAGCCTCACTCTTTGTGGCTTCTACTGCCTTATCTATTTTCCTATACCTGCCTTAAATACTATCTTCACCCAGTTGTTTTATATCCCCGTTAAGATTAAAGAGGTGTGAGTTACTACTATTTGGTAGTTAGGACTTGAACTCACAGAAACACAGAAAGAGATATAACATATCACCACAAATTACATATCTCAGAGTGGGCCCTAATTTAAATTACACACTTTAGGCCACCGTTGTACCAGGATATCTTGCAGGCAGATCACTCTTGTAGATGGAAGGGTTTGTACATGGGTTGGTGTTTACCTGTCTCCTTTCATAGGGTTGAGTACTTTCTGACAGTGGGAAATAACTTTTACTTTTCTGTCATCTCAATGATATATTTGTACAGACATTTGAACTTCTTATTCCAGAAAGGTTGTAGAAGATACCCAATAATCACCCAAGATAATATGTGTTTATGTAATTAGGCCTATCTATCATACTTTGCTTCTCTATTGCTGTGATAAGCCACTGAGCAAAAGCAATTGGGAAGAAAGGGCTTATTGTAGCATCTAGGTTATGGTCCATCATCAAGGAAAGCTAGGGCAGGGACTCATCTCAGGCACATAGAGGCAAGAATTGAGGCAGAAATGATAAATGAATTCTGCCTACTAACTTGTTCCCCATGGCCTGCTCAGCTTGCTGGCCTGTATCACCTAGGCCAGTGGTGGTACAACCCATGGTGGACTGGGTTCTCTCCGATCAGTACCTAAGAAAAGGTCCCACAGACATGACCAGTCTAGTTTGGTAAAGACAATTCTTTAATTAATGTTACCTTTTCCGATGTGACTTAAGTTTGAAAGAAGTTGACAAAAACCACACATCACACAATCTATTTCTTAACACTTTCATATTTTTGTCAATTGGTTATGAGGCAGCTGATGCTTGTCAAATACTTGAACAGAACAGAGACTTGTGAAACTGATAAAAAACAAGTCTCATAAAACTTGCTGTGTGGGAAAGTGACGTAAACGAAGATGGAAGCTCAAGGTGAGTATGAAGTGGCCTGAGATACAGAGTTCCATCTTGGGCTGTTTAAGAAGGGAATTAATTCTGTGACTGTGAGCCAGCCTGGAAATGTTCCCACAGGACATCACGCACATCTACCTATTAGCTTCCATCTGCTACTATCATAACAAGATGTCCTTACACTTCTGTAGGATTCTGCTCAGAAGGTAGACTGTGGCTGGCTTTTTTCACCAGAATTGTAAGAAACTGTAGAACACTGGAATACATGAGGCATTATTTTCTTGCTATTTAGCAGCATTTAATTTCATGCTTTGATTTTTAGTAAGGTCTGCGCTGTAGTTGCCCATTGGCATGGTTATACTGACCTCTGCTGGCAGAACTTCAAATGGCTTTTAAGAGTGTAAAACGAGACAAAAAAAAATCAGACAGGAAGTGCAAATACGTCTGGAGCATAGATGCAAATCTATGTTTAGATGTGTAAATATATATTTACATTCATATATAATATATATTTACATTTATATGTGTAATATGTTTACATTCATATATAATATATATTTACATTTATATGTGTAAATGTTTACATTCATATATAGTATATATTTACATTTATATGTGTAATGTTTACATTCATATATAATATATATTTACATTCATATGTATATGAATGAACGAATGGCACAGAGCACAGTGAGAGTGGAAATGAAAAGAAATCTGAAGGTAACTGCCAAAGGTAGTTTGGGCTTTATCCTTTAATTTTATTTTTTAAGCAAAAAGATTGAACTTTTATAGCAATATAGTTACTATCATTTGAACAGTACAAATATAAGTATTTTGTGTTATCTTTATTTTATATATCTCAAAAATGTCTGACAGTGTTGTAGTTCATGATGTTTTATTATGCTGTACTTTTATTTCCCATAGTATAACCTATTGTATTGGTAATATAATCAATACAGAAACAAGGAAATGAGATGCTTAGATAGAGGAGAATGAAAGTGCTACAATAGTGACCTTCAGAAATGTGAGGACCTCACAGGCCAGAAATGTACATTTGTGTTCAGCCCCAGAGTGTGCTACTAGGAACAAAATGAAGATGATTTCAGCTGATCATAAAAATAACATAACAAATTAAAAGTACAAGAAGGCAGGTGGCAGCAATCCTGGAGACCTCAAGGCCACACCTCTTGGTTTCCCTCAATAATGCCTGAACCATACACAGATTTTCAGCCAAAACATAGTCATCAAAATTGTCTGAACTAAAACTCAGTTTGGAGGAAAAAAAAATGTAGTTGTACTAAATAAAGTAACCTTACTAACTTAAGCAAATCAGACACAAATTAAGAAATAGGACATTAGGGGCTGGAGAGATGGCTCAGAGGTTAAGAGCACTGACTGTTCTTCCAGAGGTCCTGAGTTCAATTCCCAGCAAAACCACATGGTGGTTCACAACCATCTATGATGAGGTCTGGCGCCCTCTTCTGTAAAACTGTATGCATAATAAATAAATAAATCAAAAAAAAAAAAAAAAAAGAAATAGGACATTAGAAAGTGTGACCACACTGACACAATAGAGAAAAAAATGCTCAAATTTCAATATATTCACTTCTCAAATCTTCATAAATTTTAAGAGTAAATTAGATTTTGAATTATTATAACTTTGAACAAAAAAAAAAATGTTGATTTTTCTTTGAGAGAAAGAACATCTCACCTGTAACCAGTTTAGTCATGAATGGTAATCCTTCTGTCTCAGCATCAAAATTAAAGGAGTAGAGACATGAGCCACAACTCTTGGCTTTAAAGGGATTTATTTTTTCACACTGCGAAGTAGAAATTTTTTACAAACCTTATAGAGACATTGGGCATTCTATTTCTTATTTTTCTAAATTTATTTTGGTATGAATGTTAGAGAAGGCAGTATAAATTTTTTATTTTTACTTTTAATATTATAAATTGTATTACTTTGCATTGAGACCATATTATAGTGGTAGTCTTCAGAATTTTTCTAATTAAATTCTGCTATTTTGGAAAAATCAAAAAACAAAATTTTAAAAAATCAAAAGTTTGGTTTAAAAGCAGTTTGACATTATAAGGACCTAGATAATACTTTCTAAAAGCCTAAGGGACTTGCAAACAACCCCCCCCCTCATAAAACACACACAAATTATTTACATGCTATTGTGTTGTTATGTGGCTTTGGAAAAGTCGATTTTTTGAATGACACTTTAATCAGTTATAAAGAGGTAACTGTAAAATCCACCAAGAACATAATTAATGAGACTAATTAGATAACTATGCAAAATGGCTACTGCATGGCCCCTTCTCGGTAAGTGGCTGGTTTAATAGAGTGCTAGAGTCTGAGATCAGCCACATCATCTCTACACACCTCAAGACCAGATTGTTGCTTTTTTCAAATGCAATCAAGTACTATAGAGTAGGTTCAACTTGGAGATTTGAAACCTCTTTGGGGAGAGCACTGACTGAATGGAGTGACATTTTCACTTTCTTTCTCTAACATCTAACCCCCACCTGCTGATGGAGAGTTATATGCACAAAATGGTCACTGACACAATCCCCACCCTCAGTTTGGGGCTATTTGCAAAAAGGATAATTTAAAGGGACACAGCTCTAATCAAAGAGATAAGAAAGCTGACCAAAGAGAAGGGGGAACATGTTCCAGTGAATGTTTCTAAGCACTTACAAGCAGGCATGCTTGAGTGTGTTCTAGGCTCTATAGATCCATCTATAATTTTAGAGCATCCCATTAGGCACAGAAAAGGAATGAAAAAAGGAAAGGAAAAGAAAAAGCCCTCAAGCTAAACTTGGATTTGTATTACCGTATGCTACCTACATAAAACCTTCTTAAAATGTGCTTATTGGTAGTATAGTCATGCAGTGGAGCAGCGCAAATATTTGAATCAGAACATACTTGAAAGGATTAGCATTCTCATACACTTGTATTAAAAAGTTATTTGTCATCTGCCTTTGATAACATCCTCTTTTTTAAAAAAACACATTTACTTAACTTCTCCTGGGGTAGATGTGTCTCTCTCTTCCTTGTGTAGCTTTTATAATCCAGAGATTTGCAATATGCTACATTTACATGTTCTCATCTGTTGCATCAATTATGAAAAAGACGGTGAGAGCCAATGGGATTTGTGAGCTTGTTTTTGCTCTTTCAGCTCCCCCTGACTTCTTTCAAAGCACAGAAAGATGCTGCAAAGCCTTGTACAAACGGTAGCTGCACCGACATCCTTGTTTTCTCTGAGTACAAAGCATATTGAAAAGCAGAGAGCACATAGACCTCTCAATCATTCACCTACTGCTTGTCCAGGGAATAAACCTGGGTAACAGAGAGATATAAATATGAATGGATGGAGGAATCAGAAAGCTTTTAATGCATAAATTAAGCATCTATAGCTCTTTCTTGAAACTGTCATTTTTTCTACAAATCGGAAAGCACTAAATTTTAGTAAGTTGAGAAAAAGTTATTTTTTAAAGTTTGATTACCAAATATTTGGAGTATAGCATGGATAGCCCTGAGTACTTCTAGTATTTATTCCCGAAATGTTACCCATTGCTCAAACTGAACTCCTCCACTCTGATTATGAGATTGTTTCATGCTGTAGTACAGTGATGCTCCATGTCTAACTGAGTCTGTAGTTCATACATAGCCACAGAATGTCAGGCTTTAGTTTCCTACTCAATTTTAGCATCTTGCTTTGTCTTTTGCTCTTAAACTGGAAACACCCTTTGTAACAAAATGCTCATCTCTCTAGAAGATGTTTTCTCATTCCTTGTTAACTACCTTTCATCCTTTTCATCCATAAGTCTAACCATTTATTCCTTTTTAGCTTAACCCTTAGTGAGAATGTTCCTGTGAGTGCATGGGTGTACTTTGAAATAGACTGGAGGTGCTGAGGGCTTTTCATTGTTGTTCTTACCTGTGTATTTGAGTTCAAGATTTACAAACATGCTCACATACTGCATGTGTTTGTATTAAGCTTTCTGCTGTGACAGCCTGAGATTTCATAATGTATTCTATTTTATTTGTACTTACTTGTATGACTGTGTGTCTGTGTAGGAGTATGTACAGATAAGTGCATTCAGTGGCTAGAGGCATTAGATCCTCTTGCAGATGGAGTTATAAGTGGCTATGAAACTCCAGACCTGGAATTTGGAAACTGAAGTTAAGCCCTCTTCACTATTAACTACTGAGCAGTCTCTAGATGGGGGAGTTTCTAAAGAACCCAGCTCAAGGGTCTAAAGTATGGAAGGCTAGCTGTGGTGATATGTTAAGTATTTAATAAAACCAGTCTGGAATATCAAAGAAAAGATCCACCCACAGTCAAGCCAGGAAGACCAGAGAGTGGTAAGTCACACCTTTAATCCCAGCAGATCTGAGTTTGAGGCCAGCTTGGTTTACAGAGGGAGTTCCAGGCTCCCAGGTAGACAGTGGTGGTACCATGCCTTTAATCCCATAACTCTAGAGACAGAGATCTTTCTGTATTTCTGTGAGTTCAAAGCCTAACTACCAAATAGTAATAACCCACACCTTTGCTCTCCACCTGGGTGTGAGACAACTGGGTGAAAAAGGGTATTTAAGGAAGATGTAGGAAGACAGATTAGGCATTAGAAGCGACAAGGAATGAGGCTGAGGAAGCTGGAAGACAGCAGGGTGAGATTTGACTGTGAGGTTTCCTCTCTTTGATATTCCAGCCTTTCCCTGAGATCTGGCTCTGAGTTTCATTTATTACAACCTGAATTCATGCAGCGTCTAGCAGCAAGGCTCTCAGGGTCTTTCATACTGCATTACTTATGTGCGGCTGGGAAGAGCCCTCTAGTGGGAAGAGCACTAAGTGACAGCTAAACTAACTTCTAATCAACCACAACTCTGACGTCATACATAACAACAGCATATGTGTGAGTGCAGAATAATGTTCACCAGCCCCACTCACCCAGCATTGACATACTGAGAGGTTTTTCCAATATACGGGTCTAAAGGGACACATGAAGCCACAGCAATCTTGGCGGTTCACAGTGTCAAAAATTTCTAACCAA
>PVIH01000050.1:66173-153238 GCA_004025045.1 Sigmodon hispidus
TTTTTTTTTTTTTTTTTTTTTTTTTTTTTTTTTTTTTAAAACTTTATTCATTTATTTATTTGCCTTGGTGTTTGCCTGGAACTGGAACTACAGACAGTTGTTAGCTGCCATGTGGGTGCTGGGAATCGAACCCGGGTCCTCTGGAAGAGCAGACGGTGCTCTTAACCGCTGAGCCATCTCTCCAGCCCCCTCCATGGAAATTTTTAAGTTAAATGTAAAGAAAGAACAACCTGAGTAACCAGCTGAGGAGTATGTCACTTAAATGTGACACACACACACACACACACACACACACACACACAAATGGGGAATTAGGGAGAAGTTCAAATGACATTCCCTTAAGCTGAGGAATGTGGGCCTTGAGTAGGGAATTTACCCTATCTGAGAAATGATTTAATTTGTTTCAGGGGTCAGGAGGATGGGACAGTCAGTAAAGGATCTGCATGAAGACTTGGGTTCAATCCTTCCTACCCATGTAAGAGCTGCCTGTTGCAGCACGTGCCTGGAATTGTAATGCTAGGCAAGGGGAGACAAGAAAACTCCTGGTTTTGCTGACTATTTAGCGTAATTGGTAAGCTTCAGGTTCAGTGAGAAATCCTTTTTTTTAATTTTTTTTTTGTGTGTGAATTGGTGTTTTTCTTGCATGTATAACTGTGTAAGGATGTCAGAATTTGGAATTACAGACAGTTGTTAGCTGTTATGTGGATGCTGGGAATTGAACTCAGGTCCTCTGGAAGAACAGTCAGTGCTCTTAATCACTGAGCCATCTCTCCAGCCCCTCAGTGAGAAATCCTGTGTCAAAAAGTAGTGAGCCATTTCAGAAAACAATCTGTCCTCCATAGTCATAAGCATGCATCCACGGAACATGCATGCATGCATACATGGGCACCCATGGGCATGGAACATGCACACACACACATACACAAACATACACACATACATACATACACATACACACACACATACAGACAAATTAATACACAATACACTTCAGCATACACATACACACATACACACACTCCAGCACACTTATGTACACACACATCCCAGCATACACACAAATATTTACATAATATGAACAAAGAGGTTCTGGGCAAATGCTTTCTATGAGACTTGCACTCCAGGTAACTGTTCCAATAGACAAGAATCAGAATTAATTATATCCCTTTACCTGAAGTGGATGAAACATAATTATGTAAAGCGTTGTTACATTTTCCTGCCTGACTTCAGGCAAATGTAGGTTAAGAATCAAGATGTTGTTAGATGGTCAACACCTGCTGTTTTGCAGTAGAGTGTAGTAGAATTAAAGAATACAATGAACATGTTTGGGGAAATGACCCTTCTCTTTATATGACTGATTTGGTGAATTTTTTAATTGACAGATAATGGTATGTAGCAAAGAGGCTATTAGAACTATGGTATTAAATATTAAAGCTATGAAATGTATAAAATATGAGAACAAGTGACCTATGGGCTCAATAAGTGGAACAATATCACAAAGCAAAAAGATTCACAAACTTTTCTTGCACTGATTAAAAAAAAAGACAACATGGACTAGAGGCCCAAAGGATAAATAACAACTGGAGATCATACATGATATGAAAATAGCACAGATTCAGAAGTTACATACAGTGGTGCTTAGGCTACCTTTTATCTCAACCTGCAGATTCACGAACCCCACACTCCCTCATCAAATAATGCAATGAAAATATATTATGTGCTGGGATTGCCCTTGTACTGGAATAAGGGAAACTATTACCCTTAAGGTGTATATCTATTAGATAGTGTGTGGGAGGGGGTGAACAAATGGGAACCGTCAGTGATGATGGGTGGTGTGAAGATAAATAAGCACATGGAGAATGATTGAGAAGAACATAAATTTATAAAGCTAATCAGGAAAACACTCCCTTGGGAGCATTTGAGGAAGATGTGAAGCAAGTGCAAAGGTGGGGGTGAGCCAGTCACCCATGAAAGAGTGTCTGCAGACGAAAGAAGGGCACATCCCTGAAACCAGTGGTAGCTGGGCAGATTTGAGGATCATTGAAGATGTCTATGACCTACATTCACAAAATGTACTGAATAACAGAGACAATGATGCAAGAACTGATACACTGACAAGTGGGAATGGGGTATTTAAATCAGGGCACGACATTGGCTTTTCCTCTGGCTGAGAAGGAAATTCATTCTCAAATTTCTGAAATAAGAAAGAAATATAGTTAGAAGAGGCTTAAGCAGGAAACCACAGAGAACATATTTTGATGCAGGATTATTATTATTATAATGTTAGGTGAGTAGGAAGTTATTTAATGCTTCCATAATTCCAGTTATTATAATTGGGTTACTGAGTTCACTCACAGACATCCTTCCTAAACCATCTCCTCCATTCGATCAATCTTGCTTCCAAGACTGAGTACAATTTTCAGTGGATTTAGTGTTCAGCTATAGATTTTAACAATGTTAATTTGAGTCATTGCCTGGCTCAGGATTCCCATGAACATTGTTTTGTTCTTTTATTGTATCAGACTGAAGATCTTGGATATCATACAAACATAAGGTGTACATTTTCCTTTCAATAATTAAAACAAAAAAAAGATACAACATGGATCATTGTGAGATATGAACTGGGAAGTGTACATAAACAAATGGTCAAGAGGAAATGAAAAAAAGTTCAGACTACATGAGAATTGACATTAAATACCTGTGTATAAATGTCTTGGAGGCATATTATGTACCATTTACCTAAAACTTTACTCATTATATCCAAGTTTAGTGTCCCTGCCCCCTTTTCATGTTAGTCTTTATTTTAGTACCTAATGCCACCTCTGGCCCAATTATATAAGTCAGAAAACTTAGAATCACTCTTGGTACTACTTTCTCCCATCTCTTCCTTTCCAACCAATCAGTAGTGTTATCTGTTTCATGTGTTATCCAATCTGAATTTACCTGGGTCTTTTTTTTATCATAAATAGGCAAGTTTTCATTGTTGATTATCTGGACCTCTACAATTGACTTTATTTTAATATTTAATTCATCCGTTTGACCATTCTATCCTCTGATTTAAAAAAGAGAAAAGACCTTCAACGTATAGAATTAGCACACCTGCCAGAAAACCAGGTCAGCTCCTTACAGACCTTCGATTCTCCCTCTTTCCCCCCAGAATCAATCCCCCAGTCCCATCCACAGCTCTACAGCAGAATACCTGTGTTAGTCTTCCCAGCCCTCCTACTCCAATCTCCTATGGACCCCAGAGATCCTTTCCTTCTAACCTACCTCCACCCACTAGTTGTTTTGTCCCAGCCCCAATCCCAGGGAGCACATCTTATGAACCTGAAAGCCAGTCTTCCCAGGACAAGTAGGCTGAAGACAGACATTTACTTTCTACTGTTCCTGAGATGCAATTGCCCTTGCTCTGTAGCAGAAAACGTACTTCAGTCTTCCTTTCCTCTCTGACTCCATGCCCAAAAGATTACAAAGGCCTTCTCCTCCAACATTCCTTCTCCCAACTCATTCCAGTACCCAGCCTCCAACGCTAACAAGCATTTCCTGTGAACACACCAGCTGAGCTTGCCAAGGCAACAAGCAACACACAGCCATCACATTCTCTAAAAATTCAAACATGAAATAGAAACCAAGAAGAAAAACTTTCACCCAATGAACACAAATCCAAAACTCAGAACCTGAACCTATAATAATCTCAAACCTAGATGCTTAGACTTCAGTATAAAAATACTATTAATAGCAGCCAGAGCAATATGTCTCCAGTAGAGCCTGGCTATGCTACCACAGCAGGCCCAAAATATGTCAACATAGCCAAAGCACAATAAAAAGACCTAAAGCAAACTATATAAAATTGATAGATATTCTTAAAATGAATAAATCCCTTAAAGAAATCCATGAAAACAAAAACAATTGGAGAAAATGAATAAGTCACTTAAAGAAATTCAAGAATACACACAAATACAATACAGTGAAAGAAAACAAATAAAACAGGTCAAGACCTGAAAATGGAAATAGAAGCAATAAAGAAAACACAAACTGAAGAAAATCTGAAAATGAAAATTTAGGAATTAGAACAAGACCTACAGAGGCAAGAAGCTCCATACAAAAGATGAAAGAGAGACTCACAGGTGTTAAAGGTACCATAGAAGAATTGGATACAGCAATCAAAAAAATTTTAATTCTAAAAAATTTCTGACACAAAACATCCAAGAAATCTGGGACACCATGAAAAGCCTAAACCTAAGAATAATAAGAATAGAAGAAGGAGAAGAATCCAAGCTCAAAGACCCAGAACATATTTTCAACCACATTATGAAAAATTATTTTTCTAACCTAAAGGAGATGTCTATAAATGTACAGGAAATATACAGAACATCAAATAGATTGGACTAGAAAAGAAAGTCTTTTGCCACATAATAAGTAAAACATAAAGAACAAAGAATATTAAAGTATGCAAGGGAAAAAGACCAAGTAATATATTAAGGCAGATTTATTAAAATTACACCTGACTTCTGACTTCTCAATGGAAACTCTAAAAGCCAGAGGACCTGGAGAAATGTCCTGCAGACTCTAAGAAACCACGGATACCAGCCCATACTTTTATACTCACCAAAACTTCAGTCTTCAGAGAGGAAGAAAATAAAATAGTCCACAAAAAAAAAAAAAAAAAACAAATTTAAACACTATCTACCTACAAACCCAGCCCTACAGAAGATGCTAGAAAGAAAACTCCAACCACAGGGGGATTAAATACACCTATAAAAAGACATGAAATAAATATTCCCTGACCAGCAAAATCAAAACGAGAGAAACACACACACAACTACTACTACCATCACCACCATGGACAACAAAATAACAATAATTATTGGCCATTGATATCTCTCAATGTCAGTGGTCTTAATTCTACAAAAACAAAACAAAAAAGATGCAGACTAACAGAATAGAAGAGAAAACGGGATCCTCCTGCTATATCCAAGAAGCACATCTCAACATCAAGGACAAACATTACCTCAAGATTAAGGTAACAAAAGCTTTGGGGGAACCAGCCCCAACAAGACTTTCTCTCAGGGTTTAAGATACATACTTCTACCAGCGAGGAATATCTACTGAAGATCTCAAGAAATACACTCACACTATTCTCTTTACATCATTATGTTTATTGGCACAACTCCAGCAGGGAAGGCATAGACTTATATACTCATGCAGGAAGTTATTCTTTGGCAGGACAATGTCCAGCTTGAATTTCTTAAGGTCATATATTCACACACAGCCAGTAACTGTCCGCTTTGGTTTATAACACAAAGTGGAAGTGGCTAGTTGAGGTTTTTCTGGTGGAAGTCAACTAATGATTAAATCAACAAAGTAATCTAAAAGTGGGAAATGATATGCTCTAACCACATTCCTAAATGTGGCTAGGCATAAGGTTAGGTTTATTGATCACCAAAAAACCATGAACAGAGTAAAATCCTATGCTGCTTCCATAAGGTCTCCTTGAAGTTGCTTTTCAAATGGGTGGGGCAAGTGTCCTGGGTTGCTAGGTGACCTGAGTAAGTAATGGAGGAAGGTGTGCAGCTTTTGTTTTGATGTGGTGCTTTCTCCTGGAAATTGTAATAGAGGATCTTTTTCTATGGAATAAAGAGACATTAAAATTGGATTTGTCAACTTGTAGCTGCTTTGGATGTGTTATACAGCACTTCAGAGTAAATGTTTGTTTTTACACCTGCAATGAGAGGTTGGCTGATTACTTTTTTCTTATATCACAAACAATAAAACTTTTTTCTGTTATAAAGGATTTATTTTTTATTATGAATAAAGTCATATTTTTTAATCTGTGTATTCCCTTGTTCAAGCTCCCTACCCCTCCCACTTTTTCCAGTCACTCTCTCTTCTGCACATCATTTTATCTCCCCCTCAGCAAGGGCAAGCTATCCCAAGGTCCCAGTGAGGCTTATTTAAGCATCCACTCCTGGCAGATTCACTTTCCTCACCCCAACATCAAGACTAGGTCAGGTGTTCCTCTGGATGGAGTGGGATCCAAGGTGCCCGCCCAAGGTGCTTCAGATCCCAAGCTGTTCAGTGTTTGTAGTTTACAGTTTGGACATGCTTTGTTTTTTGCTTTTGTGTTTAGAGTCCACAAATGAGTGAGTACATCCCCTGCTTATCTTTCTGAGTTTGTGATACCTCACTCAGTAGGATATTCTCCAAATCCATCCATTTGCATGGAAATTTTAGGATATCATTTTTTCTTACTGCTGAGTACTACTCCATTGTGTAGATGTACCACAGTTTGTTAATCCATTCTTCAGTTGAGGGACATCTAGGTTGTTTCCAGGTTCTTGCTATTACAAATAATGCTGCTATAAACATAGTTGAGCTAATACCTTTGGAGTGTGAATGTGCCTCTTTAGGGTAGACACCCAGAAGTGCTATTGCTGGGTCCTTGGGGAGATTGATTCTCAATTTTCTGAGAAACTGTCATATTGCATTCCAAAGTGGCTGGACAAGCTTACACTCCCACCAAGAATGGAGGAGTGTTCCCCTTGTTCCACATCCTCTCCAGCATAAGCTGTCATTTGTGTTTTTAATCTTAGCCATTCTGACAGGTATAAGGTGATATCTCAATGTTGTTTTGATTTGCATTACTTTGATGGCTAAAGATGTTGAACATTTATTCAAGTGTCTTTCAGTCATTTGTAATTCATCTGCTGAGTATTCCCTTTTTTGTTCTGAACTCCATTTTTTTATTGGGTTATTCATGGTTTTGGGCTCTAGTTTCTTGAATTCTCTATATATTTTAGACATCAGTCCTCTGTGACTTGTAGGTTTGGTGAAAATCTTTTCCCATTCTGTAGGCTGTCATTTTGTCTTATTGACTGCGTCCTTGTCTTTACAGAAGCTTCTCAGTTTCAAGAGGTCCCACTTATTGATTGTTGTTCTTAGGGTCTATGCTACTGGTATTATATTTAGAAAGTGGTCACCTGTGCCAGTTCATTGGAGAGTACTACTCACTTTCTTTTCTATCAAATTCAATGAGGCCGGGTTTATGTTAAGGTCTTTGATTCATTTGAATTTGAGTTTTGTACAGGATGATAGGTTTGGATCTACTTGCATTTTTCTACACACTACCATCCAGCCATGCCAACACCATTTGTTGAAGATAGTATCTTTTTTCTATTGAATATTTTTCAAAGATCAGGTGTTCATAGGTGTGTGGATTAATATCTGGGCCTTCAATTCTATTCCATTGATCCACAATTCTGTTTTTATGCCAGCACCTGACTGTTTTTATTACTTTAGCTCTATAATACAATTTGAAGTCGGGGATGGTGATGCCTCCTGAGGTTTTTTGTTCAGCAAAATTGTTTTGGCAATCCTGGCTTTCCTGTTACTTCAAATGAAATTGAGTATTGTTCTTTCAAGGTCTGTAAATTATTGTGTTGGGATTTTGATGGGAATTGCATAAATCTGTAGATTGCTTTTGATAGAATTGCCATTTTTACTATGTTGATCCTACCTATCCAGGAACATGAGAGAGCTTTCCATTTTCTGATATCCTCTTCAATTTCTGTCTTCAATGATTTAAAATTTTTGTCAAACAGATCTGTTATTTCTTTGGTAATAGTTTCACCAAGGTATTTAATTATAGTTGCAGCTATTATAAAAGGTGATGTTTCCTTTATTTCTTATTCAGCCCTTTTATCTTTAGTGTGTAAAAGGACTACTGATTTTTTTGAGTTAATCTTATATCCTGCTACATTGCTGAAGGCGTTTATCAGCTGTAGGAATTTCCTGGTAGAAGAATTTTGTGGATCACTTGTGTATACAATCATATCATCAGCAAATATAGTTTCACTTCTTCTTTTCCTATTTGTATCCCCTTAATGTCCTTTCATCTCTTATTGCTGTAGCTAAAATTTCGTGAA
Organism: Sigmodon hispidus; assembly: GCA_004025045.1. NCBI lineage: Eukaryota > Metazoa > Chordata > Mammalia > Rodentia > Cricetidae > Sigmodon > Sigmodon hispidus. The sequence continues at coordinate 74,099 of PVIH01000050.1, forward strand.
CAGTGGAGTACAATTGCATGTTAAACCTGTAACCCACCTCCATCTTCTGCTTTTTGTGAATACCAGGCACTCATGTGGTACACATAAATACATGTAATGCAAACATTTATACATTTTAAACCCACACACTTTTTTTTTAGACACAGTCTCTTCATGTTGCCTGGCTATCCTGAAACTCTCTATATAGACCAGGCTGGTTTCAAAATGAAAGAGATCTTCCTGCCTCTGCCTCCTGAGTGCTGGGTTTAAAGGAATGTACTGCTAAACCTGTACTATAAATAAACATTAAAAAAATAAAAGTTCAGGGGGCTGCAGAGATGGCTCAGCGGTTAAGAGCACCGTCTGCTCTTCCAGAGGACCCGGGTTCGATTCCCAGCACCCACATGGCAGCTCACAACTGTCTGTAGTTCCAGTTCCAGGCAAAACACCAAGGCAAATAAATAAATAAATAAATAAAGTTTAAAAAAAATTTAAAAAATAAAAGTTCACTTAAGTTACTTAAGATATGTAATTAATCTTTATAATAAATGTGCTTCTTCTTTACAAAAATATATTTGAATGGATTTCAGCTAGTTAAAACCAAATAGTTTCCAAAAGTGTATATATAAAAGGGAGAGAGAATTAAAGAGATAGCAGAGGGGACATTTGCTCAGTCATTAATATCAGAATATAAGAATGACATCAAAATGTATAGTCACTTTGTGCCAATACAAAAATATCTATGCTGCCATTAAATTCTTCAAACAAATGTGAAGAAATAGATTATATCCATACACATTATGCAGGGGCTGATTACTATCGTGACCAAGTGCTTCTTCACACATAGAAACATTCATTGTAGACTTTAGAAAACAATACCCATAAACAAATTTAAAATTCAGTTTACTCTTAATTGTATTTATTAATTAAGCTTATTCTTAGTTAAACTTAATTTAAACATAAATTTATTTAAATTTGCTTTCTATAAAATGTAATATAAATATAAATTATTACTAAGCTAAAGTTCAGTTATACTATCTAAATCTTTAGTTCTAAATTATTACCAAGAAAGTTTGTGTTCATTCTGGGGTATCTTTAAGGAAACCCTATTAGTTAATTTATTTTAATAGTTGCATACTGGGTATAATTATACGTGGCTTATATGTAGGAACTGGCAGATTATAATTAAAATAACCCTTAAACTCTGGTCCTCACTGTTAACAATACTAGGCACTTTTATGATAAGGCTTGTTATGGCAAATCTTGCATAGAGATACATGATATATAACAGAATAACTGAACTGCTTAAGAAGACATTAGCTAAGACTTAAGCTTCTAGACACTGATGAGAAAATATAAGTGGTAATAAAGACTTATTGTTGGTACTGAAAACCATATTTTACTTAAAAGATGTTACTAGTTTTATTTGATTGGTTTTTTTTAAACTTTATTTATTTATTTATTTGCCTTGGTGTTTGCCTGGAACTAGAACTACAGACAGTTGTTAGCTGCCATGTGGGTGCTGGGAATCGAACCCGGGTCCTCTGCAAGAGCAGACGGTGCTCTTAACCACTGAGCCATCTCTCCAACCCCTTATTTGATTGTTTAAAGGTCATGATTTGGTAAGGTCAATTTTTAAGTTCAAATTTATCAATAATTGCTTTTACTCTAAATATGACTATTAATGTAACATCCATGCAAATTATGATCAATTATTTTAGGATCTAATAAACAGTATCTCTATGCTCCACTGAACAAACAGATAAATCAGAAGTAAAGGCAAGTCTATATCAATAGCATTCACAAAGGCCAGTCTAGACTGTCATGGAGGCATTGTTCCAGAGACACCTGTCTAGCGAACCTCTGAAAACTCACTTACCAGTCACAGCTTCCCAGTTTTACTAACCTTACCATAGATGGTGCTTTCCGTGGTCAGAGAATTCTAGAGAGAAGAAGCACAAAAGCAAAGGGGATTGTATTTCCTAAATATGTTACCAATTTGACTTACTTATCCTCAGCAGAGAAAGGGTATATAAAAAAACACAGAGGGGGCAGAAGTGCTGAGAGAATGTAGCAGCCCAGGGAGAACAGGAATGCAGAGACTGTGACCCATCTTAATACCCTAGGAGGGCATTCTGACCTTATGAGATGCTCATTCTGATGTATCCCTGAATGGCCAATTTTTCTAGAAAAGTGTCCCATTTTCTCCGATATGATTGTAAGATCCAAACCAACAGTATGACTGCATATATAAGAACAATAATTATAGTCGATAATATGTCTCACATATGTAACTTCTAAACTTCTCATTTTTCTTTCAATTTGTATAGTCTACCTCCTCTAAAGTGAGAATGTAGGGAGTGAGGAATTTTTAACCATTGTTGCTTTTCCTGAAAATTACAAGAGAAGGAAGTGAAAACGGGAGACACAGAGAAAGAGACAAGGCTGGAAGAATTTGACAGAGGCCAGCAACATGGTTGCACTCTGGAATTCTCAGAAAAGAAAGATAGTACCTGGTTATAAGTCTTCAAATATTAAGGCATTTATATATTTTTATATTGGAAATTAGTGTTAACTGCTAGTATGGGTTCATCAGACATTAATTATTCTGTCATTGTTAAATCTTTATTATCTCTATATAAGAGCTAAGCTTTAAGACTTTTGTGCCCCTTGAATTTTATTTATGATAGTCTAATATTTGGGAGGTGAAGAAGTCATAACTAAGATGAGCCTAACACTTTATGCCGGTCTTTAAGATGTATCCATCAGGTAGTATATCCTCATATACTGCAAGGACAACCACAGCAGGGCAGGAAGAAGAGGAAGGTATCAGCATTCATCAAGTGTTATCATTGTTGATATGATTATTCCATTCAACTCATGCTCCTTGAGAATCATTCAAACTGATAATCACGTGGCTGTGGATGAATTCTGCCTGGGAATGCAGTCCCAGGGTCCATGAGCATGAGAACGTACAACATTGATGTCACAAACCTCATGTAAAAAATGTATTTTTAATTTATTGCTAGAGGTAGTACAAACTGGTATAGCTTCTGTGGGAACCATTGTGGCAAAGCCTAGAAAAAGTTGGAAATTGATGATGTACCACAGGATCCAGCTACACCACTTGTAGGCATGTACTCAAAGGACTCCATATCTTACTATATAGACATTTGTTCATCCATGTTCTCTGCTATCCTATTCATGATAACCAGAAATTGGAAACAGCCTAGATGTCCATTAACTAATGAGTAGATAATGAGAATGCCATACATTTGTACAATGGAATACCATTCAGCTGTTAAATAAAGTGAAATTTATAGGTAAATGGATGAAGCTAGCAATGATCATTCTGAGAAAGTAACTCAGGAAATCCAGAAACCCAGACTCAGAAAGACAAATTGCACGATCTCTTTTCTATATGGATGTTAACTTTAAGCTTTAGATATGTGCGTTTTAATCCAAATAACCACAGAAGTTTGGTATCTAGTAAGAGACTGGCAGGGTGGGCCTTCCAAGGAAAGGACATAAAGTACAGTGTTATAAGAGAAAAAGAGGGAAATGGAAAAGAAGCTTAAATGAGGAGGTGATAAGAAGGCAGGCCAGAGAAGGGAACATGAGAATAAGTAATATTAAAGGCCCTTTGAAAGCATATGGAAACCTACTACTTTACAATTGCACTTTATTTAGTTTCAGTTTATGTCTTAAAACCCTTCCAGGACACTGGTTCTTTTCTTTCTCCATGAAAGACTCAGAAGTAACTAACACTTCCTCTGTGAGAGGGAAAACACACACCATGCCTATGTTCAATGAGAAGAAATAGTTTAGGATTAAGACCTGTGGTTACCACAGTGGTACATTATGGTTATTATCCAGTTTTTCAAGGAAAGGTTTTGCTTTTGGTAAGGATGTATCACATTTCATGAATTATATTCTATAGGTCTCCAATTTGGAAGAGTCTGGCAGACCTTAAAAACAGATGAGTTGTAATTTTTGGAAATGGTGACAATTCATGATGCCGAGAAAAGATTTAAAATTCTCCCTAACAGGATGAGAATTACTCCCCTGCAATCATGGCCTCCAAGGTTCCCAATCAACTCACACTATTTTTAGATTCATTTAAATTGACTAATCATGAGGATTTCCATGAATTCTGCCTGAGAATGCCATTGTCCAGGAGACTGTCACTGTTAGAATTATCATCGTAGAACTGAGTATTAGCTGAGCAAGAAGAGGCAAGACTGGCTAAAGTTATGCTCTATGCCACATATTTTTTCTTTATTAAATATTTACATAATTTCCAAAACATATCCTGAGTGGAAATGCTCTACATTAGTAACGCCATGAGAAGGAATAAGATGTGTCACAAATCAGAACCTTACATAAAATGCCCTGAAAGCCTTGAGGATTAATAAATCATCTTTCATAGGAGGCAAATGTAAGGTAACTAACTCAATGTTAAGGAAGGCAGTTCAGCTTTGAAAGGATTTATTAGTACTTCTGGAACTCAAGGGAAAAGATTGCTAAAAATAGAAAAGCCAATAAAAGAATTTTCAAGTTGCATTGGGAATGCAACCCCTAACATATATGAATAAGAGAGAGAGCTAGGAAGATTTGTAGAGTGAAATGTCAAGCGAAAAATGATGTAACTATGTAATATGAAGTTTCTAGCTTGTCTGGCCTGTGGTTTAGACCCGCAGACTTGCAGAGACACACAGAAACATATTAATTTTATGCTGATTGACCTAGAGTCCAAGCATATAACTTGCTAACTCTTTACTCTTAAACTAACTCATGATTCTTATCTTGTTCAGACATGCGGCTCTGTACCTTTTCTTAGAGCAGCATTTCAACTTCTTTCCTCTGTGTCTGCTGGAGTCTCATCATGGTGTCTCTATGGATGGCTTCTCTCTGGCTTCTCTGTGGCCTCTCTGCTCTGATCTTCCTGTTCCCAGAGTTTTCTTAATCTGGTAGCCCTGCCCATACTTCCTGTCTGCCTCTGGCCAATCAGCTTTTTATTAAACCAGTAGGAGGGACAAATATTTACAATGTACCAGAACATACACCCATAGCATAATTATTTTATAATCTCAAAAATAAAGGATATACTTTAAAAACATGATATAATAAATAAAGTCTTAGTAATAGCACAACTTGTCGTGGAGAATGAAGCATTTTTTTAGAAGACATCCTGAATTTTTAAGTAAAAGTTTTGTTTTGAGTGGGACCACGTCCATTTCTCTTCTTGGTTAACTCTTAGCACTGTTGGAGGCTTGGAAAAATGCAATAGTTTTAGGAATAATTGAAGGGTTAAAAAAGTCAGTGTGTGTGTGTGTGTGTGTGTGTGTGTGTGTGTGTGTGTGTGTGTGTGTCCCCAACTGTATATAGATGTCAGAGTACAACTATCATCCCCCAGACAGGGGAAGCTGTCATAAGAAGGCATGACTTTTCTCTAACTGGTCACCTTCTCGTGCAACTAAATCATCACATAATGTGATGTACACCAGATGAACACAACATCCACAGCAAAGCAGGCTTTATGGCTCTGTGCAACAGTCATAGGAGAATTGTCAGGCTACTTATTTAGGTATGTGTATATGTGCATGCCTGTATGAGGGTATGTGTCTGTGAATACTGGTACACATAAGCATCAAAGGTGTTGATCTGCCCTGGATCTAGAATTATAGACAGGTGTGAGCTGTTGCTGTGGGCTCTGAGAATCAAACCCAAATGTTGCACCCGCAACCTAGCCAACAAGGAAGATATGACACCCAGACTCTTCTTTCAGCAGTTTTATTCAGGAACCTTGATTAATTTTCTGACTTCTGACTTACTTATGACAGGGACTGACTGACTTGCTACATGTTCTCTCATTCTGCTCCTGGGGAAAACCCACCAGCAGCCTAAATAGCCTCTGGGCAGCCAACCCCAGTACACCACATGGGCACTACCTATAGGTCCAGGTACGCGGAAGCAAGCCAGATCCTCAGCCTAGTGGATTATGGGATAGTTTGTCACTGAGAGCACTCACCATGTGGGAGGTGGAGGGCAGAAGCCAGCGCCATCTTTTCGTGCAGGGAGAATGCAAGGCATGGCTACACACAGCTCTCCACACCCAAAACCTCTACAAGAGTAGCATTTGCGCTTCAACATGCTCCCTAGCCACACCATTTATTTTCAAATCAATAGTTTAAAGAATTGTCAACTAGTAATAAGGTTCTTTACCAAGTGCGTTATTTTACTTGGGGTTGTGTAATACTATATTATGTACTATGTTGCTTAAATGATAGATGTTTATTATCTCAAGCTATATAGTTAATTCTAGATTGAAACATTTTTGGGGGAGGGACCACAGTTGGAGAGGGTTCATGAAACTCACAGGTCACATTGAAATGTTGTTGGGTTAGAGTGTTTAATACTTATGGATAGGAAAAGGACACAATTCAATTTAAGTTTGTTGTTAATAAACACATTGAGTCCTGGGAGGTCTGGGGAAATGGCTCAATCATTAAGAACACTTACTGCTATTGCAGAAGACCCAAGTTTGGTTCCTAGCACCAACATAGTAACTCACAGTTTTCTGTAACTATATTTATGGTAGACCTGATAGCCTCTTCTGGGATCTGCGGACACCAGCCATACAAGTACGTGTACTCCCAAACACTCACATATACAAAACAAACAAATAACTCTTTTTAAAATATATAAGCAGCAAATATTTGCAGAGACCGTCAGTGACTGTAGGAAGAGCTCCCCACTCTGGGGGATGTGACTGTGTCAATCAAGACACAGAAGCACACCGAGTTGCTGATAGGGAGGAAGGGGCATCAGTACTCAATTGGTGTTGGCTCTGAGGAAGGACACAGCGCAGTTGCTTCTGCAATAGCTCAGGAAAACTCAACGCTGAAAGGACTGCAAATGGATTCAGCAGCGGCTGGGAGAAGCAACTGCCCTCCTCCTAAAAAGGGTCTGTGGACAGGAAAGCTGTTCTTCCTGTTTCAGTTTGCAGCGCCCTCTGTTGACAGTGTAGCAAGAGCGGCTGTCAAGCATAGGAAATGTAGAACAATTTCCAGGAGTAAAATAGGAAAAATGGACTGGAGCAGACAGTCACAGTCTTACTTCATCCCATGGAAAGTCGGAAAAAGTCTAGGTCTGGGCACAGGAAAGAGGAAATGCAATAGCTCTACCATTCCTTATGGCTGGGCCAGGCTCTACTCAACCAAATGCCACTCGTGACCCAACTAAGATCCCCGGCACTGCGTGGTAGGGCACCACTAGGCTGAGAGTACAGGTAGGGAGATAGATGAGAGGGAGAGGCAGAACAGTTTCTGAGCTGGAGAAGAGGTAGACTGGGCAGGTGAGGGCGGTGAGGAACAGGCTGACATGAATGGCCAACTGGCCACCCAAGACCAGGGAGATATCTGGGCCTGTGCTATATATAATCAAGGGCCAGGTCTTAGTCTGGGCCTCTGGAGTAACTGAGGATGCCTCTTCTGAAGTCTATGGTTCCTGTTGCTGCTGGGGACCACGCAGGGGCCTGTGGTCTGGGCTACCACTTGGGGCCATGTTGGTGTCTGAGGGTTATGTTGCTACAGGGCTATGCTGGTCCAGGTGACCTGTGGTGACATCCCATTCAGGCTGCTGCCTAAGATCATGTCTGAGTCCGTTGTCTGACCACAGCAAGGGTCTGTATTGATGTATATGGACCAAAGGCCGTATAGATACCCAGGGTCTGGTCTGCAAACTGTGGCCATGAGAATGTTCAAGAACCAGGCTGCCACCAGGAACATTCTGATCTGAGTGGCCTGTGCTGTAACCCAGAGCCATCATGCCATCCAGGCCAGGGCTGCTACTGAGAGCCACCTCTGGGTCCATGGCCCTATAGCAGCCGGGTCTGAGTTGATGTCCAGAGTTCCTATTGCTACTCAGGACCCTGGGGATGACCAGAGTCTGGTTAACTACCTCAGGCCATGTCAGTGTCCAAAGGCCATGCCATGCCCAGATCCCATGCTGATCTCTGTGGCCAGTGCTGCTACCTAGACCTATGGAAACATTCAGGGATGGACTTCTGGCTAGGGTCATGTCTGGGTCCATGGTCCTGCACTGGCTGGGGTCTGGGGTGGTGTCTGTGGCTGTTACACCTGACCATGTTGGTGCCAGGGGCCATGCTGTCACTAAAGCCATGCTAATCAGAGTGGCCTGTGCTATAACAGGGGCCACATAGTGGCTTCTGGCCCAAGCTGCTGCCATAAGCAGTTTTACAATACATTATTGTCCTATATGTGTTTTACCATATTTCATAATAGGTGAATTTTATCAGCTATACAAATACTAACCATTTTGAAATATATTTTATTATGAAATAGTTGATATATTTATGATTCATTTGTACCTTATAAGGATCATTTATAAAGATGTCATTTGTGCCACCAAATTTAAGATTTATTTATTTATTTATTTATTATGTATACAGTATTCTGTCCCTGCCCAACAGAAGAAGGTACCAGATCCAGCTATAGATAGTTGTGAGCCACCATGTGGCTGCTGGGAATTGAACTCAGGAACTCTGGAAGAACAGCCAGTGCTCTTAACCTCTGAGCCATCTCTCCAGCCCGTGCCACCAAGTTTAAAAGGAGCTATTTTTGATGAATGGGGCTTAAGTCTCACCTCTCATTTCATCACAGGCAATTAGGTTAGCATCTGCAGATAACACAGGAGAAAGGTGATTTGTTTGAATTTTCTGCCTTCTGTTCATTCTGGGAGAAATTTTTCTTTACCTTTTTTGTGCCCAAAGTCCAGACCACCCATAAAGGCCACCAAAAGACCAATCTAATGCAACAGCAAAGAGTGTTTTTATTGGCAAGCTAGCTTGGGTCACTCCCTCTGTCTGACACAGTGGTGGAATAGAAGATCCTGAGCAGCACAAGGCAAGGGTTTTTATTGGGGGGAGGGCTCTAGGGGCTTCAGAGCTGAGGGGTTACAGTCCTGGGAATTGTCCAAGCTGGGGCTAGCGGTACCTGTTATAAATTCATTAGTTGCTTTGAATTCTAAGAATGTTTCAACATTTAGTGTGATCATTAAGGTTTACCTATTTCAGTAGATGTGTACCTGGAGACCATCTGTTCTATTGTTAAAGACCCTTTCCAGGGAAGGGAATGTTTGGAATGTCAGGTATTTCCCCTTAGGTGCTGGCTCCTCCCTGGATGGTGTCTGCAGCCCCACATCTTTCTAAAGTGAAAGGTAATAAAATGACAGTTGTGCTGTTATTGTTTGCCTTGAGAAATAAAAGAAACAAGTTCTGGATAAAAATAAGTAGCAATTTCTGACTGTGATAGAATACACAATTCTGTTCTTTTTGTGAAAAGTTTAGTATTCTCCATTAATTAGATGACTTTCATGTAGTCCTACAAAGTATCTATGTCATAGATTTTTTAAAAGCTCCCATGTGTATATAAATATATTCCAGACACGTTCAACTGTTCAGCTTCAATAATCGCTTTTCTACTTCATTGGTTAATTAGGAGCACCACCTGGTGGCTAAACAAAACTACTAAAAAAAAAAAAAAAAAAAAAAAAAAGACTTTTTTTCCTAAACACAGAAAAATAGTTTCAATACCCAAAATTCAGTCAAACAGTCAGTTTTTACAGCTATTCCTCACAAAGTGGTTGTGTTTGCTGATTTTCTTGTTTTACATATGGGTAGCTTAAAAAGAATACAGAAGTCTGTGGCGGTACCAAATGCTACACTCCCATGTGTGCTTGTTCTCTTTAAGAGCCTATTACTGGAAAAGTCACTGGTGTGATTCTAACATTGTGATCTTTAAAAGTGAAATTTAAATAACGTTTGAAATATTTGCCCTTTTAAGTCACTGTAATTTACTTACTAAAATTATCACATTCTTTTTAAAATAGTCTCATTTATAAGGCTATATATTGCAGGCACTTAATTTAAAAGTGTTTTTAGTCATAATACACAATCAAAATTCAAAGAGCCACTTGGAAAAGGACATGGGCTTCTCAGACTGACTATGATCATTTATCTCAGTGGTTTTCAACCACCGACATAAGATTATTTCTGTCACTATTTCATCACTGTATTTTGGACCTGGTATCAATCGTAATGTAAGTATCTGTGATGGTCTTTGGGGGGCCCAACGAGAAAGTGGGAACTTGAAACTCACAGGTTGAAAACGACTGTGTTGACCATCCACAGAAGCATTTGATTCAAAATACAGCACTGCTGCCCTCTTGTGGCTCCAAAAGCATACTGCCTCTGGATATGACAAAGTCAAAAAGAAAGCTGAATGTGAGCTGTTTTCACATTCGTCTACAGAAATATAACAATCATAGATGAGGATCGGGAATTGTTAGTTAATTTGATGAATAATAGGGTCCATAGAAAGACTTCCAAAGAGTTTATTTAAACTTTCCATTTTAACTCATTTAACCCCCCACATACACATATGCATGGACATGCACTCTCTCTCTCTCTCTCTCTCTCTCTCTCTCTCTCTCACACACACACACACACACACACATACTTCTACAATAACTTTTTGCAATGGTATAAATTAATATTTTTCAGTTAATATTGCTATAATTGGTTTTGTTCTCATTCTTAAAATCTTTTTCTTTTTAATATGTATGGTATTCTGCCTGCATGTGTCCCTGCAGGCCAAAAGAGGGCACTATATCTCATTACAAGTAATTGTGAGCCACCATGTGGTTGCTGGGAATTGAATTCAGGACCTCTGGAAGAGCAGTTAATGTTCTTAACAGCTGAGCCAGCTCTCCAGCCCCTCATTCTTAATACCTTAAAGAATAAACTGCATCTAAACACCTCTGAAAATCCTCTTCCTCCTTTTTCATCCTGGGATGAGTTCAGAAGCCTTTTCCAAGGTGCAGAACATGCATTTACCTCTCTGAAATGCTCTGGCCCTTGCCATTGTGGTACTAAATGGAAAACAAGCTTTTGATGCAGGTTCCAAATGAAGAAGCCAAAAGCTTCCTCTAAAGTTGGCTGGGGCATTTTGCTGTTAGAAATGAATGGCGCTTTTCAGATTTCTCCCTGCAAAGAGAGCTAATTTTCCAAGAGCAGCTCCCTGTTTACATCCCTCACCTTGGATCAGGACTGTTATGATGGATTAAAGGAAAACAAGACAGAAACAAAGGAGGGATTTAGCCTCTGCTTTAGGCTGCAGGCACCCTAGGGCAAGGGTTCTTGTTCCCATTCTGAAGTCTTCCTGGCGCCCTCTGTCTACAACAGCCAGCCCACCATGTATTTTGTTTATAAAGTAGGATTCTGTTGTTGAGGAGGAGGAGAATGAGAATGTGGAAATAAAACCATCACCTGTGTTCTTCATTCAGTTGTTTGGTTTCAGAGGAAGCAAGCAATGTCAACATTGGGATGTAGGGCATCACTTTGACCCTTAGTCTAAGGTTCCAGTGCCTACGTGACCTTGAGTTACGCTTTAGTACCATGTAGATCTGCACTTTTGCACAGTGGGTTATCTTTGCACTATGTTTGCAAGCTCCAGCTACTGTACATCATAATCAACATTGATCCTGTGATTGGAATAGGCTGTACGGAATCCATTGCTGAGGTTTCCTATTTCTCTAATGATGAAGGGCATTGCCCAATGGTGGTAAAGATCTTTTAATATACATGTTTTCTTTCTGGATATCTTCTAAAGATCTATCTTATTTTTAATTGTGCATGTATATATGTGTGTTTGTGGGTATATGCACATGTGTGTCCAAATAGTCAGATTGGATTTCCTGGAGTCGAAATTACAGGTGACTATAAGCCACCTATTGTGTCTGCCGGAAACTTAGCTTCTCTGCCAGAGCTGGCATGCTATTAACCACTGAGCTAGCTGACCAGGGCCTGAATATCTTCCTTGATGAAGCTTGTCTATTCTCATATTCTGCCCATATTTAAAAAGGATTTTTTTCCCTCAGTGCTGAGGTTAAGTAATTTACAAATATTTTCTTCTAGTTTGTGATTTACTTTCTTTTCATTGTGTTTGGAAATAATCTCATTTTTATTTAATAACATAATATCCCTTTTCCTGGGAAAGGGATATTAACAATAGAACAGATTGTCTCCAGGTACACATCTGCTGATAGAGGTAAACCTTAATGACCACTGCTAAATGTTGAAACATCCCTATCATTCAAAGCAGCCAATCAATTCATAACCAGTACCCCTAGAACCCTCTCCCCAATAAAAACCATTGCTGTGATGCTCAAGGTTGTTTCTTCTCCGTTGCTGAAGGACTGAATGATCCAAAGTAGCTTGTCAGTAAGGAGATTCTTTGCTGTCTTTTGGGGGTCTGGACTCTGGGCACAATATTTTTAGATTTCACATAAGTTTATACTTTTATTTGTCTGTGAATAACTAGAAAAGCATCTCCATTTTTTGAACAAAAGTTCTCAGTGTCTAGATAAGCCTGAAGTCTACACAGAAGCAAAGTTCAGTCAGGAAAGGTAGCTTAGGGACTGATACAGTTAATTATCCATGGAATGTCTCAGGCCTTTAGTCCCAAAAGACCCAACCCAGGAGGTAGTCAAAGAAAGGGCTTGGCAAACAGCTAGCCAATAATCCTGTGATTCTTGCCTAACTTTGTGATTCTTGCCTGCCTTTAAAAACTCAGCTTTTGCAAAAGGGCGGATACCTCCTCTGGCCACAGTCAAGCCTGTGTGTCTGTGTGTCAGAGCTAGGTCCTTGTCTCGTGGCTAATAATATACAATAAACCTTGCTTTTGCATTTTGGAGAGCTTGCATCTCTAGTGATCTTTTTGGGGGCCTTGTGACCAGGGCACAACACTCTACACACACATTTTCAGAACTTATATCTCAATAAGAAATAATGCAACTCACTCATGTCAGTTTCAGGTAACTTAATCTTGGGATTTAAAATAAAAAAAAATACCTTGTGTTGGGATTTTGTAGAAACAAGTGGTAGGTAATCTTCCTGCCAGCATCAATGGTTCTCCAATGTGCCTGCAACCACAAGTGAGGAGGCGCCAACCTCCAGTTTTTAAGCACATCATCAGATGAACCTTTCAAAATGCCTTCTTGTGGTTGTCTACATTATGGTACCACTTGTGATGGCTTAGATTTACTATTACAAAACTTTATCTTAGGAAAAGACCATTCAGTGCCTGAGGGCAGGGCCCAGATCTAAGAAGAATCTAGAAAAACATTTCAGGAACATGCCTGACAGCCAATACATTCAAAACTTAGTTTTGCACCAAAAGTTTAACCAATGGTTTCCAAGGATTATTCTACCTGATGCCTCTTTACCCAATATTGAAATGCCAAGATATGTAACACCCTACTTACCTATTTTTTTTTCTTTAAAAACCCTCTCACCCATAAGCTCAGGGCTGAATTCCCTCTGCTGTCAGAACACAGGGTTTTGACTGGGGTTCAAACCTGTCCAAAAGAATAAACTAACCCTCATGTGTTTGCATAGGAATTTAGCTCCCTGGTGGTATTTGGAGGTTCCTAGACATGGGTACAACATCACTATCTGATCTGTCTAAACAGTCTTGTTTTTTCCAGTTAGCAACAAAAGTTTAGCAAATCTCAGAGTTCATGAACCAACACATAGGAACTGAGTTCTTTGGAGCCAAAGATCAGAGCTGAAATAGGGCAGCTGTGATTGTAGCTGTACTTGTGTCACTCCCACATCTCAAGGTCTCACATGACTGATGTCACACTGGAAATATTATCTGGAATTCTTTCAGCAAAACCTCAAGAGTTCCTGGCAAATATGACAATGGGCACATATTACTTTAATGGAATAAGAGAGACATTTTTCTATTTGGAAAAAGCACTATTGCTTATTAAGGCCATTTGAAAACTGCTCCTGTGTTTTGTTTTAACTACTTTTACATTTATTCTTGTTGGTTCCTCTCTTCCCTGTCCACTATTGAACTGTATACTTAAATACTAACCTTATGTTCACCTACATAATCTGTACATTGAGGGTGGTAGGCTTGCTTTGAAGCTGAAAAGGGTATTTATGTTTAAAGGGCTCAGAAGCCATACCGCAGTATGCATCTACCAAGGATCTCCAATGTGCACATTGGTGCAGGAATCAAAGAAGAAGTTCTATAATCTGGCCTGGAATAATGAAGTAGTGCCTGCCATGATTTTCTTTAATGATAAAATGTGAGGCTTCAGAGAAGAACTTAAAACAGTAAGATTGGAATGCACGCATAGTTTGCTTTCTGCATTTTAACATGCTTTTATCCTTTTTGTCGGTAGAATAGTCTTCAGAAAATTCTTTTTGATGTTATCTGCTACAACTGCACATTTGCTAAGAAGCCTTGGGAAGGATGAAGAACCTGAGGTTTCTTGGGGGTTACCCTGGGATAGACAATGCCAATGTGTGACACAGTGGCTGTGACAGTGATAGACTGCTTGTTAAGCCCTTGTTTGCTACTGGAGACTCTGTTCTGGGTGACCAACTTATCTCTCAGTCTGATGGGAGGATCTTGCTAGGGCTTAGATATAAGACTTTACCCTGCTCAGTGAGGCTTCTCCACACAGAGTCTTGTATGGCTGGCTTTTCCATGATTAGATTTTGGTCTTTTTCTTATTGTTTCTGGACACCTACGTGAAGAAATCCAAGAGTCTATAATTGGGCCCTGGCTGGAGAGTCAATGGAGGACACACTTTGCTGTGGTCTTAAGTTTTCTAAAAAAATGATATCTCATTGTGATTTTAATTTGCATTTCCCTGATTACTAGGAAACATTGTTTGGGTAGATCTCCTCAGAATGAACATGATTATGTTAAAAGTATAAACATTACATTTCTGCTCTTTCTTCTAGTTGTTCATGAAGTATTTTGTATTCCTGGCAGACTCCTAGTACCTAAGAAGTGCACAGTCAGAGCTCCAATGGTATAATTTGCCTGTTATTTTGATGGGCTGTCTTGTAGAGTAGAGATTGGTACCCACATGGTCTCTTGACTGCCATGTCTGGGAGGTACCAGCCATCCTGGATCCCACTGCTGTCCCAGCTAGGCATTGCTGCTTCTGCCCACAAGCACTATCTGTCTCATCTTCTATGTCCTGTGATAAAGGTAGAAACTATTTCTGTTACCTTCTCATGATGGTCACTGAAGTCTGTCAGCTGACACAGCTGTGAAGCTGCCTCTTCAAGGGTAAACTGAAGACTATGTTTAAAACAAAGGAAGAGAGGCATTCATTCTTTTGTCTTACACTTTCTAATGATTACCCAAAGATAGTGTGTATAGGTGTGAATCACAGAGAAGAAAAACCATTGGCATGTCTAGGAGACAACATTTAGATTATGCTCATTGGGGAAGGAGGCTGTGAGGAAGACTGATTAGAGAGGAGAAATTGATCTGAACACCAGCATCCTTCTTTCTTGTCTCTGTCTGTGCATACTCTGTAACTAGCCCCTTGAATTGATCACAACCGTGGCTCCTTGCTATGGAAGTGGCCACGGTACAACCTTCTTTCTGAAGTGGCTTTTGTTGGTTATTTTGTCACATGAATTTTTCAAAGCACCCTCTGGTACTTCATAACTTAGAATTTGAATCCTCTGTCTTTTTAGATTGGGAGAGACTACCCCAGACATATTTTTCTATGCTTAAAATACCTGCTTTTATAGGAGGATATGCTATACAATCCAGCCAGGGCCCAGTTATAGACTCTTGGATTCCTTCACGTAGGTGTCCAGAAACAATAAGAAAGAGATCAAAATCTAATCATGGAAAAGACAGCCATATAAGACTCTGTGTGAAGAAGCCTCACAGAACAGGGGTAAGTCTCATTTCCAAACCAAGCCCCGCATTTTTTTAAGGTGTAGAAGATATGAGATGGTAAGGGGCCAAAGGCTTCAGCCTGAATAGAGAAATCGTTCAAAGCAAAGCATCGGTGTTTTTGCGGCACTCACACCAAGATGAATGTGCATTCTCATGTCTCCTTTGCTTCCCGGGCACCTCACCCCTGCCTGTCATCACGGAATTCAGAAAGGCCCACGAGAGCTAGCTGTATGGCTTACACGGTAAGTTAGGTGCGGACTTTATAACTCAGTGATTATTTCCCCGTGCAGTAGCTCAAGGGCTCAGAGATCAAAGGGTAAACTCCTTCACTTGATACCAGCTCTGCTCCTGGTTCAGCCAAGCTAAGTTGCTTTTAAATTCCTTCCTTTTCCTATTGTCACAGGACTGCAAATCCTCCCCAGGGGCCAGGTGCAGGGCAAGCTGACCTAAGCTATACCTTGAGCTACGTTCCAAAGCGGGCACGCTGAGGTCACCTTTAACCCTGGCGTCCCACACAATCATTTCAAGCTCTCCCAGAGAGTCAAGGGAACGGCTATAGTTAGATTTTTCATTTAAAATTTGGCACCGCCTGAAGCCATCCCCACTGCTTCCAGCACTCTTGCCATTATATTAAAAAGAGCAAAATTTGCTGCTGCATCCTGCCCAGAAAATCCAGCTGAAATTGGCCACTGCCAAATGTGCAGTTTCAATGCAAGGCCAGCGTCTTTAAATAGCTCTCGCTCCTGAGGATTTTATGCTCTCTAGAAAAAAAAAAAAAAGTCTTAAAAAAAAACTTCTTTTAATTTGATAAAGTCTCAGTTTGGAGGATTGGCCATGGGCCGTTAAAGGAACAAAATGGTTGTCCTTGTCTCTCTCAATTTTCTGAGTGCTTTATTTGCATAATTCTCAAAGGGGAGTCTCTTAAGACTAGTGGGGTTTGGCATCTCTGAGAGCAGGAGTTTTTCCTTTACTTAGGATTTGCCTCAGTCCATCCAATCTGTCTTTAGAGGACCTTTTTCCACACCTTAAAATGTTTATGTCCAGGCTCCTGGGGATAAAGAGCTGGTTCTTAAAGGCTCACGAAAAGAAATGGGTAAAAGACTGGCCCCACACACACACACACACATTCTGGTCTCCACACTGGGCCATGACCTCCTTGTAGGACTTCATTTGGTTTGTTTTACTTACTTTATAGTGCTGCGAACAGGAATGCAAGAAGATTCACATACAGCTTTAGGTTTTGCGGGTTTTTTTTGCCTTCTGTTGGTGTTATAGTCCTCAAAGCGCCACAGCATCTTAAACATAAACCTTTATAGAGGATTGGTCATACAGCCTGCAGTGTTGCAATAAAATTAATAATTCAGAGAAATCTCCATCATTAAATTAAATTAAATTTTTGTGTAAATAATCTGGGAGCTTTGTAGCTGTTAGTAAGTCCTAAGATGTGTTCAGAGAACCCATCATGAGGTCTGGGTATTCTAGTTTGCTCCTAACTTGAACACTATGAGTTTCAGCTCACTCTGCGTTGCTGGATGGCCCCAGATATCACAAGAATGGGTCTCAGCCATCCCTCTTTGAATGTGACCTAGGAATCTAAGCAGGGTCAGGCATGGTTGACACTTGGGTGGGTGAACAGATATGGTACCCCCATGCTTCAAAGAGCTACATTGAGTCACAAGAGCTCCTACACTTTGAATTTTGGACTTTGACCTTTATCCGTGTGAGGGAAATGAAGAGTGACACCCTGTCTTTGGGCTGGTGGTAGCTGCATCAGCTTCCAGTCAGCCATGGAATCATGAGAGGAAACAACTGTGACTCTACCGTGAACTCTGTTTATTAGGTTAGGTGTGTGGCCACATATCTCTTAATTTACTTTCCTAATACAAGGGTCAAATATGAATCTGTCTGATAGACCCTAGAGTCAGGGTACTATCCTCTCAGGAAGGGGGCCCCAAGAACCCAGACTCCAGTCCAGTTGATGCAAATAGCAAGAGGATTTATTGTATTTCATTTGTACAGGCAGGCTACCTCTTTGCCTCGGAAACAAGAGAATAGCCCCGATTAACAATCCCATATCCCTTTTAAAGGCTAAAAACCACAAAATCACCATAGCAACTGGGGCAATATATGATTGGTCACTTTAAAGGTCATACTATAATCATAAGGTTGCTCACAATAGTCATGTGGTTGCCTTAAGATCATCTGGGTGCTTCTCCAAGAACTTTTGGGTTTCTTTTTACAACCGGGTGTTGGCAAAGGTCACAGCTATTCTGCTTAGAACTTCTGGTATTTTAATTATGATAGACCCCAGACTCAGGGTACTATCCTCGGGAAGAGGGGCCCCAAGAACCCAGACTCCAGGCTGTTGATGTAAAATAATATGAGAGGTTTATTTCGTCTGCAGACGGGCTACCTCCCTGCCTCGGGAAGCAAGGGAGTAGCCCAGGAGGGGCAATCTCATATCTCTTTTCTCTTTTAAAGGCTAAGACCATAAAATCACCATAGCAACTGGGGAAACACATGATTGGTCACTTTAAAGGTCATACTTCAAAGTCATAAGGTTGCTCACAGTAGTCATGGGGTTGCCTCATGACCAGCTGGTTACGGGGGCTTTTACAACCGGGTGTTGGTCACCGCTATTCTGCTTTGAACTTCTGGTATTTTAATCACAGGTTCGACCATACCATTATGTCCTAACTGAGTTGATTATGCCTATCTGGGCTGGGTCACTCTGTTTCCTGGGACAGACTTTTAGGCTGAGACCCATTCTTGTGATATCTGGGGCCATCCAGCAACACAGAGTGAGCTGAAACTCATAGTGTTCAAGTTAGGAGCAAACTAGAATACCCAGTTCCTTGATCTCATGGGGGGTGCTCTGCTGAATATCTGAACTGAATGCCTGGGTCAAGCCCTAGAACCCAGGGTCCTTCAAATCACAGGTTCGACCATTATGTCTTAATGGTCATCTGAGTTGATTACGGCTATCTGGGCTGGTCACTTCGTTTCCTGGAACAGACTTTTTAGACTTGTAGTTCCTTGTTCTCATGGTGGGTATTCTGCCGAATATTTGAACTAAATGCCTGGGTCAGGCCTTAGAACTTAGGGTCTTTCATGTCATAATTTGAGGGACAGTTAAAGATTTCTATAGTAAGAGTTTCTGGCCTGGCCTAGCCTCATGGTCTGGACCCACCTGCCGCTGCTTAGCCCTCAGCAACTGATGGGGATAGGACATCTATAGGGAACAATTGCTAACGTGCTCAGAAAAAAATGCTAACCCTGCTGGGCTTCCTTATGTCCATCAGACTTAGTTTAACTTCAGGAGACAGATGGAAGACATTTAACATATTTTCACAAAACATTATTTGAACATGGCGCCCTAAATCAGTATTCACTATTTCAGTTAACTATGAGTTTCATATCTCTCTCCTTCACTCTGTCTGTCTGTGTGTTAGTTTTTTGCACGTGGCACGTGGATGGAATCTCAACACCGGGAGTACCACACGAGAGTTTATTAAAGCAGCAGGCAGAGGTAGGGGCAGAAGGGAGAAGAGAGAGAAGAGGGAGGGGACTTGTGTGAGCCCTTTCTTTAAAAGGGTGGGTGGGCCCATGTTTGCATAGCCACACCCAGGGGGCATGGTTGACACTGTTACATTCCAGGTGAATGCAAGTTTTGGAAATCCTTACACTGTGTCTCTCACTCTCCTGTTTGCTGTGTTCCTTTCCTAGTTTTGTCCTGTGCTTTACCTGTTTTGTTTGTTTGTTTGTTTTTTAGAATGCCATTCTTTGGGTCTTGAGAGTAGATTATGCTTGAAGGTTTAGCATAGAATAGGATACTTAGATCAACCACCCTGAGGCTCAAGGGATACCACAAATGGCATCCCTTTTAATGGACCTTTTAATGGACAAGACTTTTGTCCAAACAACTAGAAAATGGAAATAAAGAATATGAGAAGCTGAGGATAGGGAGAAGGCTGTAAATGCTTTCATCTCAGCTGGGCATATCTTTGTAACCTTGATCTTACAGACGCTGTGGTTGTCTGTGCTGGGCCTGCAGACGACTGGCCTCTCATCAGTGAACCATGGAACAAGGCCACACTAAACTGTCATCTATGGGGGAAGGTCGGTCTTTTCTTCACTTCTGCTCCACAAAGGAGCCCTTTTGGCTTGAATGGAAAGTTCCAAATTCACAGACACATAGACAGCCCTGATTAACCTCAGTGGCTCACAAGACAAGGCAAGTTTCATATGTAAGTATGAGAAAGAGATTTATAAAGAGGAGCATGGTTGACAAGAGAAATGGGGTTGAAGATGGGATAGGGAGTAACCAGAGTGCATTATAAAAGTGTATGAGATTAAACAAAGTAGAAAATTAGTAAAAGTTTTAGAAAACAAGCAACTTTAAAGTTATGGTGGCTAGGCTAATTGCTGTAAGTTTATTAGTATATAATGCAAACAAATCTTATACTTTATAGACATGTAGACTATTACGGTCAATAAAATATGAAAGCAATTTGCACTTAGAGGCAATTTCACTGCTACAAGTAAAACTAAAAAAGCTTTATTCACTTTTTTAAAAAGACAAAAAAAAGTTTACCTTGTTTGACCAAAAGAGAAGTCATTTAACTAGACGCTTAATGATGGACATTTATGTTACTTAAGAACTGTCGATTACACATCTTGATGTAGTAACTATGCTTAGCGTGAATGCTGCTTTACACAGATGTCATCAGAGATTTATACTGCAACCTTGATCAGAAAATTCAGGAAAAGATCCAAATGTCACACCATTAATGGAACGATGGTCTGCATCCAATTTAACAGCCAACAGAAAATGGAGAAGGTGGTGATCCTGTTTTGGTCTAGATAATAAGAGGCAAATGGAATCATTCACATTTACATGATTGAATTTTATCTAGATGATTCAATTATTTTCAAACATAAAACAGTTCCTAGAGAGTCTTGATTCTTGTCCTGGTGAGGCAGTTCCTTTTAATGGACCAGACTTTTGTCAAAACAACTAGGAAATGGAAATAAAGTGCACAGCAATTATTTTCAAAGCAAAACATTGATAAAAACTCTTTTTAATAATAGTCTCATAATACAGAGTAAGTTATGGCCACTATGAGTCAAAGCCTCATTTTTCATACAGCATCATATACCTCTGAGCCTTAGGGTTATGTTATAGGTGTATCATTTGAAACTGAGCACCATACACTCACTCTCAACATTTTGACAAATTGTAATAATTTCCATCAGTTGCAACAAGTTTTTCTGATGAGAATAAAAGCTATACTTATCTGCAGATATAAAGGTAAATGTTTAACATAATGAAGAATAAACGAACCAGAAACACATCCCTGGTAGTGTAATAGTGATACTCTATTTAGGGTTATGCAACTTCTGTCTAATTCAACCTAAGGTCTGCTCCGTAGGAGGGAACTCATGGCTGGTACTGTAAACCTAGCCAGCTACCTGTGGCTGGAGAGGTCATCGACCCTACAGAAAAGTCTACCTCGGTCATTTTCCTGAAATGATCAATTCTATTACTTATCAATGAGCTAAGTTAAGTAAAATTTAAATATGATGCATATTAGATTTTACAACAATTAACATTCTCCATAGAAACAGAAAAGAATACTTTAGAGGCACACACACACACACACACACACACACACACACACACACACCATTCACATTTTAAGAATTCGCTCACACAATTCTTCAGGCATCAAATCTAATATCTGTAGGTCAGGTCATCAGTCTAGAAACTCAGGTAGGAGTTGGTGTTACAGCCTTTGAGATAGATTTTTTTTCTTCATCTGTAAATCTGTGAAAGATTTTTTTGAAGCTTGAAAATAAGTTACATTTTTTAAGTTACAATGATGAGACAGGATAGAAGATACACAATATTTTATTCAAGACTATTTCTAGCCCACTGAATGGGAGATCCTGTAATTGGGGTGGGAGGGGTGGTTTACCAACTCACTGCTATCTGGACTTCAGAAGCCAGGGGCCATGTTTGAGTCTGTGGTCTTACAGCAGTATTGATGGCCCATGTTACCATCAATGAGGATGTTCATATGTCCATGGTCTATTGCCACCTAAAGCCACGTTGATGTCTGTGGGCCAAGATGCCACTGGGGGCCATGCAGACATGAGTAACCTGTGTTGCCACCTGATGCCATGTTGATTTCTGTGATCCATGTTATCACAGAGGACCATGTTAGGGTCCATGTTCTGTGCTCCTGCCTGAAGCCATGTTGTTGTCTGTGGCCCTTACTGCCACCAAAGACCATGTGGAGGTCTTTGCTACATGCTGATACATGATCACAAATACCCAAATTGATATCCATTGAAAATTTGTTCTATATTTGTCATCTTCCAGGTAAGATGCTAATCACTTACTATCACAGATAGTTTCCAAATGCTTAATTAACACAGAAGAGAATGATTCAAATATATCTACATTAGTAGCACCTCAATGGCCATCACATCTAGCCCACACCTAGATCTCCTGATGCTCTCTTTCATCTTACTTCTCCATGTCTGGAACCTTAGCATGTGTCATAACTCCCTTGGACCATTCACACCAAATATCTCATTCTAAGGTTGATCTGCATGACTTTAGAAAATTAGTTTTCAATTTTCGGTGCTACATTCATAATAACTTTCAAAGATTTGTGACACATCTTTCTCAGTCATTGTGAGGACTCCAATCTGGTAGAAAACACAGCAAGGAGAATTATGCCTATAAGGCCATGGGCTAAAGGGTACAGGAAATGAAACAATTGTTTCTAGATATATAGAAAAAATATATAGTTGTTGCCAGCTGGAGGTGCCTCCTTGCCACCCTGACTCTTTTGATGCTTGGGAAGTTACAAATGTCACTTACATTACTCAGATCAGGTGACTCTAAAGATAAGTGGCCTGGAAGAGAGATACATTAAGGCAAATAAAGGGAAAGTCCACTTAATATCGCAAGAGATCATGTCACTTGTGGTCATAAGCTGCTTGTTCATTCAGTTTCCACATCCTTTTGGGTTTTTATTTCTTTATAGAGGACATTTTTGAATTTAGTTTCTGTTTTGACATGGGATGATGATTAGACTTAATTCTCAACTTTATACAGCATATAAGGATTTTGCAAAAGAATTGCAGTGAGGGATTGTCTTCAGTGGGTTGGTATGTGGGAATGTCTATGAGGGACCAACTTAGGTTAGTTGGTACTCTGCTCAGTGTTTATACCATCATTCTCTAGACAGAGAACCTTGCACTGTATAAAAGTGAGAAATGGAGGTTAACACAGCAAACAGGTCAGCAACTGAGCATGGATCCATTCTTTCTCCTAGCTCTTGACTGTGAATTTGACAGGCTTTGACAATTTGAAGTTCTTTCCTCTCATAATGATGGACTGTACCCAACAATTATAAGCTGAAATAGACCATTTCTCCCTTAAGTTTCTTTTGGTTGGCATGTGTTATCACAGCAAAACAAAAGAAACTAGAACAAATAGGAAAAGCAGAGGGAGAACCAACCAGCTGTTTACCTTTTGTCATTACGTGTGACTATAGATGTCTCAAAAAGAACTTGTCCAGTTGAAGATACGTTTACAACCAGAGTTATAGCTAAAAATCTTATAGCCTTTCCCAACTCCATTGTCTAAGGGAGTAGGACAAAGTGATGGGTTGGTTAGAGTTTCATTTCTACAGTGTAATAGCATTGTAGTTTGTGTGGATTTTTATGCAAAATTATCTTGGTCCCATTTTTCTTACGTATAAAATGAGACACATAAGAGTAAAATAAGTAGTCAGATGAAGTTAGCATGTAGAAGGCTACAAAAGAATATTTTGTTTTAATCTTAATATTTATATAATTACTTTTCCTCATTTTTTCTCAAGATACAGATAGTTTTATTCTATAAATCCAAGCTGCCCTGGAACCCATTATATAGTCCAAATGAGGCTGAGACATGGTGTTTTTTTCTGAGTCATCCTCTTGGGTTGCCATTACAGATGTGAGCCACTTTGCTCAACACATATGTTTTTATTTATCTTTGCTTTTCAGTTCTCGTCACATTTATTCATTTACAAATAAAATTGAGTATATTTAAATAGAACTTAAGAATAAAATGCAAGGTGTGTTGAATATTATGTGAAAAATAAGGCATGGAAATGCCTGGGTAGACCTGTATGCATGCTTGCTATGTCCAGCATGCTTCACATTCACTTGTCCATAGCACTGAGTTCAGAACACCACTGATGAATATTTCTTCAATTATGTTTTCTTTTAAAATTCAACATTCTTTTCTTTCTCTAAGCATACATTACAATGTATATAAACAAGGAAATTGTTGATTTTTCCCTTTGAAATGGACAGTGAGAAGCATCATAAGACTAATGTCCTTGAAGTAAATATATTTATATTTATATAAATACAGATGAATAAATTTGAATTCTACTTCTGCTATGTTAGTTTTATGACCTTGAATTTGTTACTTATCTCTCTAAACTTCAGTTTCTCCACTTAAAATAGCTATAATTTTATGTCTGAAATGATTTTTGAAAGAAAGAGATACATTATACTGAGCATCCATGAACCTGTCTATTGTGAAGCTAAGACAAAATATTATTCATTAATAAAATTGCTGCTGATACTATAAAGATGTAAACTATGTAAACTTAGAGGTCTTCACATAGAATGCACCTGACAATATTTTTTATAGTAATCAGTGAATGAGAAAACTCAATGATATTTTGAAAATAATAAAATGTGAGTACTTTCCATACTATTCACTAATGATTCAATATAAATATATATTAACTAAATTGATTAATAAAAGCACATTTTTGATATAGATATAAGAACTTACTTATGGCAAAGAAAAAAACTGTAAAGTAATTAGAAAGGAGCATATTAATAAATATTAGGAAATGTAGCAAAATATTAATAAAACCTCAGCTAGGTCTTTAATTTCATGGTTGAAAATATAAAACTCAAATAAAATATTGAGAAGGTTAAGTAACTTGCTGAAGTCCTACAGTTAATGAGAATTCTGGCTGGATATTAAATTGCTATAAGATGTTGCATAAAACTGTATAAGAAAAATGTTATTAATTCCATAAAGGCTATTAAATATGCATAGAGAATACACACATAGAACAATTGTGTGTGTGTGTGTGTGTGTCTGTGTATATTTAGGTAACTATTAGCAACAGCAGATGCTATGGTAGTGGACAATACTAATTCTCCATGGTGAGTAAAATAATGTTTTGCCTTTGTGTGCTTTGCTTTTCTGCATTTTCTAGAAAGGATTTTGCTTTATAACCAAAAAATAAACACTTATAAAATGCATTTTGCCCTTTTGAACAGAAGAATCTAAAAGATGCTTGCATCTTTGAACATGTACCTCTGTGTTTTCTTAAAATCAGTGATCTCAAAAGTCAGAGAAAACTTAACCACTGGTTCATGGTACATGCTTGCTACAAAATAGTTCTTTAGGAGTAAACATCCCATGATTGGCATGGTTATACTTCAGTCTGTTCCAGTCTTCTGTCTCTCCTGCTTCCATTTTTTCCCCCATTTTTGAAATGGTTTGGGCACAAAGGCACCAATAATTTCCATATTTTTTACTTATATTCTTCTGGAATATACTATTATTCTGAAGAGACTGATGACTTATCATCAAGACCCCTGTTCACTGGCTAGGAGAACGAAGATTGGTATGGTGCTAAGACCATCCATATAACTTTTCAAAGATCACAGACACTTCTTAAAAAATGATTCTAGCTTCTTCTTTAATACTGACCTCTCGGGGCTGGAGAGAGGGCTCAGAGGTTAGGAGCATTGACTGTTCTCCCAGAGGTCCTGAGTTCAATTCCCAGCATCCACATGTCGGCTCACAGCCATCTATGATGACATCTGATACCCTTTCCTGTACACTGTATGCATAATAAATAAATATTTTTAAAAAAAATACTGACCTCTCATAGGTCAGGAGTGAAAATTAAACCTGGAAAATTTATAGGAGTCAAATATAGGCAATTAATCATAAAGAACTTCACCAGATTAAAATTCTTAAACTCTGTATGTGTGTTTTCTACATTCTTAGGTGGTTGTCATCTAGATCACAGCTTGGAAAAACAAAACAAACAAAAACAAAAAACAAAAAAATTAGGCTGCAAGCAAGTCTTCTCCTAGCCTAGCCTCGACAAAGCCATTGTTATGAGGTAAAACTCAGACTCAGACCAGGCTCAAGGATGAGACATGAGATTCTCAACTGTAGTCTACATGGTCTTGTGACCCATATCTGTGGCTAATAGAAAGAGGTGGGGTTTTTGGTTGTTTGCTGACAGCAGTTATTTTATGTTTCTATTTATACTTATCTCCTAGTTGCCAATCAAAACTCATATATCATGAACAAAGGCAGACAGTTTGATCAATATCATAATAAAATATGGGAGAAGAAAGTTAAAAACAAAAGAAGAAAGTTTATAGCAGGTATTTAGGCATAATGCTAATGCTGCTATCAACTCAACAATATAACTATCATCTTAAAGGGAATAAGAAATAGTTTATTTTGGAGCCAAATATAAACTCAGGAAGAAGGATTCAGGCTACCTCAGTATTTATGTTTCAACACAGTTAAGTTTTACGCAACAGAAATCTGTGCACTTTCCAGATACATTGTTGGGTCCATCAGATGGAGATGGGGGTTACAACCAAGTGTCCACATCTCTGCCAACTACACATGCTGTCTGGCGGCTTTCTTAACCATTTGGTTGAGGGAAGCTTGTGGGGTTTAGGTACACTCCAAAGGATCACCTAAGGATGTTAGGTCACATAAAAGATAGTTAACAACTGGCTATTAAGGGGTTAAAATGCCCCAAGATAAATGGTAATGAGGCTCCAGTTTGTAACATTCTAACCTCTCCGTTGCCTCCAAAGCCTTAGTCAACCAAATAGCTTGCCAAATGGTCAGTGTAATGAGCTTCTTTCTAGAAGTTTCTGTTCTTCCCACCATAGGTGACAAAAGCTATAAGGGCTAGAATAGTGTCTTGTTCACTAAGAACAGACAAACTGGCCAGATGATAAGATAATGAAGGGAGCAGAAACTCATCCAGGATCATGCGGAGTGGCTGTTTATGTGACCCAGAGATACACCGTTTGTCAAAAGTAACTTGACCACAGAACAGCCCACAGAAGACTGTCACTCCTTGTTTCTCAGCCACTCTCTAGACCTATTGTCTGAACTCAAGTATGTGTCTCTATAAAGAGCTGGGAATCCAAAGTCCCTGCTAACAGTCTTGAATAATTAACACAGCAGTAAACAAGTTTTTTCCTGCTTTTATGTTAATTGCAGCATTCCAGGCCTCCGCTAGTTAATTGAATTGGTAGTCAGAGAGTTTAGCATTTATTTTAAATTGCTGTGCTGGAGAGATGAGGAAGGGCCTGCTCTCAGGGGACAGTGAGTTGTTCTTAACCAGCACTATTTTTCCTTAGCCGCAATGCACAGGGCTCCTCATGAAAACACCACGGTGCCCTGGAACAGCTTGAGAACTGTGCAGTTAGCCGTGGCTGTTTCATGTTGGTTATTGTTCCACAACCTAAAGCTTAGTTAGATGTCTGTCCCTGTCATCTTTGCACTGACTAATAGAAAAGGCACACAGGGGAGTATTTCACAAAGGAAGGGGTGGCTTCATAAGCACATTATGTAGCCACTATAAACAGTTATTTTTCTAAAATAGGCAGACACATAGATATTTTAAATACTTCTTGAGAATCTCAGTTTTCTTTTTGGTGTACTTGAGATATCATGGATTTCTGCTTGTACCATGAAATTTAAAAAAAAAAAGAAAAAAAAAAAAAAGAAAAGAATGGCCCCAGTTTCAAATACTTTCTTTGTGCACATGTTCCATCAATGTGAGCATATATTACCTAATACTCTTACATCTTTAATAGGTTTTTAAGAATCTTACATGTAAGCCTTCTAAGAACCTGATGAGATAGGAAATACTATTCTCATAATTTGTAAGATGAGGAGAGAGACACAGAAAGGTAACTGGTGGCTCTATTTTTAGAATCCAGCCTAATTCCTTTGTTCATGTCAATGTCTATGCAAAACCAGGGTGGAGGACATTCTAAACAGGTTCTAACGGGTAAAAACCAATCTTGGAATAAGGACTGTGTTTCTGAAGCTAAATGGACTAGTGTGGCTGGGCTATAACATGAGCAGGGGTGGAAAGGTGCACAGGCAGGTGTAACTGGAAGGAAGTTAGGCTCACCTAATGCAGCACTTCAGAGGTTATAATAGAGAATTTGGGTGCTGTTCTTAGAAAACCAGGAAAGTCACTATTGTCTTATATGTTTCTGGCCTGGCCTAGCCTCTGTGGGCCAGACCCGCCTGCAGCTGCTCAGTCCCCCAAAATGACTCAGACGCTTATATTAATTACATGCTGTTCAGTCTATGGCTCAGGCTTATTGCTAGTTTCTACATCTTCACTCATTTCTATGAGTATATCTTGTTATATGGCCTGTGACTTACCTGGGCTTTTACATCTTGACCTCTCAGCTGCTGGATTGCTTCTCTCCTGATTCTGCCCTCCTTCCCCTTCATATATACTCAGATTTCCTATCTTGTTTCTAAGATGTCCTGCCATAGACCAAAATAGTCCCTTTGTTATCCAATGATATTCACAGCATGCAGAAAGACATTCCACATCATTTCCTTTTTTTCTGTTTCAATTTTAACATAACAAAATTACATGTAACAAAACAGATGTCAAGTAAGAATTACAGTTACAATATCTAGTCTATTTGTATTTAGCAAAATTAAAGAAAATATTCTATTACTACTTTATCCTTGAGTCTAAAGTTTCATATCTTTATAATAACTAAGGAAAACTATACTTATAACTATCTAATCTTCAACTACATTAAAGACCACAGAAGGATATATTACCCAAGTAAACAGGAAGTGCAAGCAACTTCCAAAATCTAGAAATGACAGAGATGATATCTGGGTGCCTAGACAGTCACCCAAAGTTTCTTTGTTATAGTAGGGCATCCATCTTTAGCCTACAGGACTAGAGTCTCTGGAGTATCTTTCAGTGAAGCAGGAAATTTGAGGCCTGCTCTGCCCATTATGGCATAGTTCATCAGTTGCTTCTCCCTGTGTCCTGAAGGATGTCTGGCAGTTTTCCCTGTGAAGCAGGAACCTGAAGGACCATCTGAGCTTGTTTGGCCAAAGTTCAAAGGTCACTTTCCTATGAGTCCTGCATGTCCAGTTTATATAGCATATTGTCAGGCAGTTGAGACAAAAGCAGTTTCTTGTCTAATGGCTAACTTTTTCTACAAGGAAAGTAAATTCAACATGGAGTTTCTTCAATGCCCATCATTCTCCTGAAGCAGATTTGTGCTGCCAGGAGTAGACCTGTCCCACTGTCCAGAAAAATCTAAGTTCCTAAAATATTTTAAATTCTATATTCTGTAGGTCTTTGAAGTGTTTGAAGATTACCTATTTAATTGAAATATATCTCTGTATACCTAGAAAAAAAACCCTAATTAGCATGACTTTAATTTTGTTATCATAGATGACTACTAATCTACATTTCTTATTATACATTATAATTTTAAATGAGTTACATAAACATAATATCTTAAACAAGAGGAGAAATATACATAC
Organism: Sigmodon hispidus; assembly: GCA_004025045.1. NCBI lineage: Eukaryota > Metazoa > Chordata > Mammalia > Rodentia > Cricetidae > Sigmodon > Sigmodon hispidus. The sequence continues at coordinate 103,565 of PVIH01000050.1, forward strand.
AATATAACAAAATTGACCTTAAATTTGTACCAATAGACCAAAATCCATACCAATGTAAAATATATTGAGATTAACAACCATTTTTTGGATTAAAGCAGAACACAGAGGGATGAGAGGCAAGACAAGACTTCTGATCAAGCCCCATTGTGTGCTTTATTTTTCAGCCAGCAGTTTAAATAGGGACTCAAGGTGGGAAAGTTCAGATAGGGTGGGGATACTCCACAGTCAAAAGGTATTCTGCTAAAACAGAATGTGTTACTTTGGAATTCTATCTATCAATTGCCTAATCAGAAAAGGGACACCTGTTCTCTGGGAGTCAGACTGGTAAGGAGACACCTGTTTGTTTCCTGGGAAAAAGCTTAACTCATAGTAAAAGGAAGTCTAAGTTGAGTCCTGCCTGAAGGGCTGAATTCTTGGCGTAGCTTGAGACAGTGGGCACATTGGCCCTCGGTTCCCAACAAGTAATGTTAATTTTTGTTGACCACAAATGGAATTTTGATTACATGGTTTGAGAGGAGCCAGAGTCAGATGGCAAGACCATGGCATCCCCTTTTCTAACTGATTCCCCAGCATAAGAATTCTCAGACCGCACAATGAAAGCCTTCTCTCTAATTGGGAACTGAAAGACATGAGTGAAGGTTGACAAAATGGCAAGGTCAAGAGCAACTTTCTAGTTTAAGGTTTGAAATATTATTGTGCCTAGAGTCCAGACCCCTCAAAAGACCACCAAGAGACCAGTCCAATGCAGCAGCCAAAAATCTCTTTATTGACAAGCTAGCTTGGTCATTTCATTCATCCTTCAGTCAGACTCAGCGGTGGAGTAGGAGTGATCCTGAGCATCAGGAGGCAAGGATTTTTATTGGAGGAGGGCTCTAGGGGCTTCAGATCTCAGGGGTTACAGTTCTGGGATTGATATAAGCTCAGGTGAGGGAGTATCTGTCATGAATTCATTGGCTGCTTTGAATTCTAGGAATGGTTCAATGTTTAACAGTGGTCCTTAAGGTTTACCTGTACCTGGAGACAATCTGATCTATTGTTTGTGTCCCTTTCCCAAGAAGGGAAAGTTTGGAATGTCAGGTATTTTTCCCTTAGGTGCAGGCTCCTGCTTGAATGGTGTCTGCTCATGGGCACTTCCTGGAACCACTAGATGCCAACAAGAGCCTGCTGTCTGTTTGTCCTTCATAAAGCCTGTTATGGAGTTGTATGATCAACCTACTCTGGGCCTCACCAAATGAGATGTCCATGAATAGCATTTCATGCAAAGGAAGGGGTACGGGGGCTGGAGAGATGGCTCAGAGGTTAAGAGCACTGACTGTTCTTCCAGAGGACCTGAGTTTAATTCCCAGCAAAACTACATGGTGGCTCGCAAAGGAAGGGGTACAGAAAGGAACATACTTCAAGAACATCCTAAGTCATGCCCTGGAATACCTTGTGCTTCTTGGGAGACATTTGAAGTGTCCTCAAACCAGATCACTGAGCAGAAGGATACAGAAGAGATGAGATTCTCAGACACCAATACCATTAGTTGGTACTTGGAGGTGGGAGAATGAGTGTCTAGGAGTGAGTATAAATAGGTTGTATATATAATAAATTAAATTAAGTAATTTCAAATAGATCCTTGAGGGATAGATCTGTAGAGTGTGGCTTGTGGGAGGAAAATCCAGCAGCAATTAGAAATTAGAAGCAACAGGAAGAAGCAAAGACCTGAATCAAACCTACAGTCATGTCTTTAGAAAAGAACATTGGAGGATCGGAGATGGTTTCAGCCTCTGAACCAGTCATCTCTTCGCAGTTAGATGAATATTTCAAACCCAGTGTGCAAGCAGGTTCTTACTCCGCTTGAGGTAAGATTTCAGTCAGTACCCATCATGATTTGAGTCTGAGTCATGGGATGAATTGAGTGAACAAATACATTTGGAGATTTCATGAACTAGACCACAGAAGGCAGACAGTGTGGTATTGACAAGACAGAATTACTATTTACTTTTGTGCAAGTCAGTGACCTTTCAGAGGATAAAACCATATGGGTTGGGCCAGGCAAAGGACTTGGAGTTCATTGCTATCACTTGCTAGGCTTCTCCATCTTTTGATTTCAGCCTATGTTGTTCTCAGGGCACAAGATGGAGTAACTCTCCAATAGCTACAAAATTCGGTAGTGATTCCATTTTGCTCTGCAGTTTACTTGCCTATTTACTGGATTATGTCTAATAACAAAGTTAGTCTGTCAACAGTATCCTTCTTCCTCATCTCCTGTGTCCCACCAAACAGTACCATTGCCCATGGACCCAGGACTAAAAACAGTTACTAAATGTAAACTTAACTTGATTATAAAGCATGGCTATTTTACTTTTTGCTTATGTTTCACATGGTTGAGTATATGCTTTGTACTCTAGAACAATTCCTGGGATCTAGAACATCTAGAACATATTCTAGATCCCAGGAATAAAGGAAGCAAGAGAATAGAGTTCCTAACCAGGACTGCTAGCTCCCTTTTTCTCCCTCTACTCTATTTGATTTCATCAATTCATTGAAACTAAGTTCACTTAGACTCAATTCATTACCAAGCAAGTAAACTCAGCTCATCCTCAACTCAGCTGAACTTTGTCCAGTACAATTCTATGTTTGGCAGTGCAATTCAGTATTCAACATGTAAAATTATACATGAATCCACTAACATTAGTTCAGTAACTCATACCCAGATAGATGCATGATTGAGTGACCTAGAAAGAGAAGCATTGGATGCCTCTTTTTAAAAGTAAACTTTGAAAATTTTAATCAGTTTATTTATTTTACATCCCAACTGCTGCCTGCCCTCCCTCCTCTCCCCCACTCCCCCCCCCCACTACCTCCAACCACCCCTTCTCTGTATTTGCTCAGAAAGGAGCAGGCCATCCCTGTGTATCTGCAAAGCATGGCCTATCAAGCTGCCATAGTTTAAGCACTCTTCCCTGCCCCATATTCAGATTGAGCAAGGCAATCCACCAAGAGGATTAGGTTCTTAAGATCCAGCCAAAGCTACAGGAACAGCCCCTGTTCCCATTGCCAGGAGTTCCATGCACAGACCAAGCTACTCAACTGTCACATATATGCAAAGTACCTAGGTCTGTGCCATGCAGGCTTCCCAGTTGTTGGATCAGACTCTGTAAATTCCCATGAGCCAGCCTAGCCATTTCTGTGTGTTTTCCTGTGATGTCACTGACCCTTCTGGCTCCTCCCTCTCTTTAGCAAGACTGCCTGAGGTTGGCCCAATGTTTGACCATGGGGATTGGGTCTCTGAATCTTCCTCTATCAGTCACTGGATGAAGGCTCTCTGATGACAACAGAGCTGATAACAGTTCAGGGTATGCACATTAGATGTCTCTCGATACAGAATAATTTGAAAAATAGACAGCTTTACTGAAACATTGATTTAACATTATAGAGCATGCCAACATTTATGTATGTTATAAATCATTTTATATTTTAATAGAATAAGTGCTGATTTCACTATTGACATATAAATGTCCCATTTAAAGAAAAGTCTTAAAATTATATATAGGGTTTTCAATACATACAAGAAAATTCAATTTGTTCATAATCAAAACATTTAAAATTAAAATTAAAAGGCCATTTTTAGAAATGTGAGTTGGAGGTGAGGGGAAAACACAAAATACCCAATTAGTTGTAATTTTGAGTCTTAGGAATTATTACTAAATTGTTATGCCTTAGATCGAATGAGTATGAGTGATGTTGTTAACCTGAAAGGGTGCTCTTGGATATCTCATGATCTTGTCAGTTTTAATACTCTGTGGTTAGGCTAGGGTGTCGAAAATTCTCCCACCCTATCCATTCTTCTTTTAGAGAGCAGTTTTGAAGATATCAGTGGTGTTGTTTGGATCATTACTGGATAAGGGCCTTCCAGGGACTGGAGAGATTGCTCAGAGGTTAAGAGCATTGACAGCTGAGAAGTTCTGAGTTCAATTCCCAGAAACCACATGGTGGCTCACAACCATCTATAATGAGATCTGGTGCCCTCTTCTGGCACTAGACATACATGCAGGCAGAACACTACATTCATAGTATAGGTGTTAGGTTGTTACCTTGCTGTGGCCACACCCCCACCTGCAGGGGCTCCAAAGAGCCTCTGATGTAGGTGGTCCTACCTTTAAAATCCCCAACCACATGGGAGACTTTCTCTTTTTCTCTTTCTCTCTGCCCCCTACCCTACTCTTTCTCTCTCCTCTCTTCCCCTCCCCCCACCCCCTCTTTAATAAACCTAATATGGCTCCCTTGGCAGCATGCTAACGAGTTCTTACATGTGTGAAATACTAACAATAAGGGCTTCCAAATAGCAGGAAAACTGGTTTTAAACTCCACTTCCTTCTTTTTCCTTCTCAGTCTCCTAAAGTTTGTCCCGCTGAGTTATACTATATGAGCAGCCATAACTCACTCCTCTTGTAATCTATGATGTGAAGTGTGTTAGTCTAGTAATACAAATACATTAATTACTTTCTAGCATGGTGCCTGAGGATGAATTTTTTTCTGGCCTGTTTCCTTTGTCCTCTCTAGTATCCAAAGCAAAAAGTATTATTTCAAAAGTCATAGTTTGAGTTTTTCTTTATGTCAAATAAACATACAGCATATGTTTTCATATCTTCTTTAGGCTTCAGATTCTTTGCTGCATTCTAGATTGGATTAGGGATTTTTATACTGTGTTCCCTCTGCCTTAGAAACTGACCTATTACAATGTGATATAATTTTTTTTTTTTACTATTTATCTTCTGTTCAGTCTAAAGGTTGCTAATGGATGGAGCAGGGCTTCATGTCCACCCCATTTTTTCTACATTTCCAGAAGTAGCTAGTGGTTCCATCAGTGGAGAAGTCACTCAGAATAGCTCTTTATTGCATTTTCTTAAATCTAACAGTTTGACAATACTTCGGACCACATTCTGTACTCATTTGGATTTAATGCTAAGTATATTTCTGGTTATGTGGAGGTTGGGGAATGGGCAGTAGTCAATATGTTGAGTCAGTGGTCAGTGGTGTTGTGGGTTAGATGAAACGTTTCCACCACTTCCGGTAAATCAATCATTTTCCCCAAAGGAAAACTGCAGTAGTTGTGAGGCTCATCACCATGGAAAGCTTTTAGGTGAGACCAACAATGCCAAAGCCCATTGACAGTAAGAATGGAATACACACACATCTTAGTAACTTTTCTGTCAGAGTGATGGAGCTGGAAAGGATGCTCAGCAGTAAAGAGTACTGGGTATTGGTCCTTTTTCCTAGGACCAGAGTTCTCTTTTAAAAAGCCACATGGTTCATAACCACTTGTAAATCCAGTAAATCTAACACCTTCTTCTGATTTCTATAGTTAACCACAGGCATGTGTACATGTGCACATGTGTACACACACACACACACACACACACACACACACACACACACACACACACACACACACGGGGGACAGAGAGAGAGAGACAGAGACAGAGACACAGAGAGAGAAGAAATAAAATTAAAATAGCTTTTAAAATACCCTGACAAAAGCAACTTACAAAGAAAGGGTTCTATTCTGGCCCCTAGTTCAAGGTGTCTATCCTGTTGAGGAAGTCAGTAAGGCACGAGCTTCTCACTTGAGCTCATTATATTATATTATATTCAGTCAGAAAGCACAGCAAGGCGAAGGCTTTTGCTTCACTACTTTCCTCCTCTTTATGAAGTACAAGTCCCAAGTTCAAGCAGTCATGTTGCCTACTCTAGTGATTAGCAAATTGATACAACCCCTCATAGCCATGTTCAAAAGCTTAAAAAATTTCTCACAGATGTACCTGGAGTTTTGTCTCTTATGAGATTCTATATCCTATCAAGTTGATAATACTAACCTTTACAACACTCAATGTTAGCATATGAATTTTACTAGAAAATAAAAAAAATGTGCTTTTTTTTTCTCAGTAAGCTGTTTTTGTTATATACACCCAAAGTTAAAATTTTGAGGGTGACACCTTGGATGGTTTATGTATGCAGAGAAGTCAATTGACTTTTAGTTTTATTTTTAAAAAGTTTTTTTTCCTTACAGTTACAAATGTAAGAACTTGTCTTTATTTTTAAGAAGCCATTATTTGAATTGCATTCCATATAGTTCTATTAAAATCTAGCAAATTTTACCAACGCCCCAGTTGCCTTTGGACAATATTTGGTTTCATTTACATTTCATAAATATATATTTCTAAGTAATTGGGTCACCTGAATTCATAAATAGACACTTCCCTAGTTCTTATATAACCTTGGTATATCTGACAATTTGAAAATACATGATAAAAATTTAATACTCACAAATGCTATGCAAGAAAAAATAAAGTGAAACACCGGGCAAAGTGGCTATTTAATGTGCCAAAATCTCTACATGGTGCATAGAGCACAGTACATGAAATCATAAGTATACATAGACTGCTTATCAAAAGATATAACTTCTTTAGAGTTGATTTTTAAAATTTTATTTATTATGTATACAGTGTTATGCCTGTATGTCTGCTTGATTTTAATCAAATATATATATACTTGGAAGTACTGTAAGTATTCTAGGATATCTGTAACAAACTTTATATAATTTCACTAGATATGATGTCTCCCTGTATAATTTTGACATTATAAAAATATTGGAAGCTATTATTTCAAAGACAGAAACAAAGGACTGTTGAAGTGCTAGTAAAATTGTGAAGGACTCACTGCACCCTATGCCATAGATGACAGAACTCTAAGATGAGTGTGGTCTCCAGGACATTCAATTACCTTCCTCTGCTTTCTTGGACTGCACATGTCTAGGTTTGTTTCATCATGGAAACAACAAATCTTAATTTAATAATAATTAATCAAAAAGATTAACTAATAATCATTTTTTCTCATTGCTAGAGACTGAACTTTGATCTCACAGGTAAGGGCTTGATAATTGAGCTATATCCTCCATGCCCTAAACCCAAATTTTGTAAAGCTAAGTTGTGTCATTTTTACATTCTTTGATGCTTCTTATTTTGAAAGAACAAAACAATAGAGGCGGTGTATTGCATTCTCGGTTGAGTAGCAACCCTGATATTCAGCAAAATGTGAGTGATTTATCCTTTTCCTTGATTTAAAATAGATGTGACATTCTCTCCGAATTTTCTCAGAGTTCTTCTGTGGCCATAGCAGAAGCCATGCTTTGGTCAGGGACACTCTTCACATCCCACTGTGGCCTTGAAAAGCAAAACCCTTCACAGGACCATGTTCAATAAAGTCTAGCCAGTCCTGCACGACCCAGCCTGTCAGAAGGGGAAGAGTTCCACAGTGGGAACTGCATTAGGCAGATCACAATTCTTTATCTGTATGCTTTACAGTGAGTACTGCAATCCCTCTAGCCAAAAAATCCTCTTGGCTACATAAGCAGGCAATTCTGCTGCTGGCTGAGTCAGTCATGGGATGCCCTCCTCTGCTGTCCCCTGCTACGGCAATACTGAGCTCATTAGATGATTTCTCTGTATTTTTTTTCTTCCCTTTAAGACCTTTATAATTAGTGGACCAGAAAGAGCTGGTGATGCAGAAAGACTGCAGACATGTCAGTAGAGCAGTTGCAGCAGCAGGAAAAGTGGGAGCAGCTGAAAGCAGCATAAAGATGTCCGGAAAGCTCCAGAGAGTAGTGGGGGACGAAGAAGAGAGTGACACTCTGATCAGGGACACATGAACAAACATCTACTCACCTTTAGATAAGGAGCTCACAACAGACCAAAGTATGAACACCATCAAAAGCCAACATGGTGTGAATCAATGAGTTTACCGGGGTTACTTGCAGGAGTATAGGTGAAGGTTAACCACAGGAAGAGAAATGGCTTGGAAACAGTCACACCATCAGATACTCACCCCAGCATGAGTGACAGTTCATGGAAGCTGAAGACAACCTACCAGCAGCTCAACAGGGAGAGTGTCTTCTCCATCTCAGCAGTTTGAGCCTCTTCTAGGGAACACAGCTGCTTTCTGTTTACTTCAGGCATTGTGGCTGGTCTGAGAGTCCTTAGTGTTTATATACCTTTGGGAAGGGAGGGGCAGTGAATATGATTAGCAGCAAGAACTTCCTGAGGCTTTTTACTTTCTTGGAGGATGGAATGTTTCACCTCCCATTGGAACATCTTTTCTTTCAAAGACCTTCCCTCCAAGAGGAAATATTTGCTTTTCCTTTTGTTGTTGTTGTTGGTTGGTTGGGTTTTTTTGTTTGTTTGTTTGATTTTAATTTTTCTCTTAGAGAAATTTTCTACACAGCCCTGAGACAACAAGGGATAATTTGACATGAAAAGCCAAGGCTGAAGCAAAGAGATTTGCATAGAACGAAAGGACCGAAGCCAGGTGATTAGTAAAGATTAAAGAGAAATAAGTTACATGGTTTTTTACCTGTTTCTTTAAATTGTTCATATATGTTTATTCTTTTATCATGTATTGTCAATTAAACTGTTTCCTGAATTTTTTTTTCAAGTAGTTCTTATTGTTATAAACTATAGGCCTTTTTAAATATTGATTTTTACATTTTTATGTTCTGTTGCTTTACATATTCTTTATTTTGATGTGTTTGCATATGTATGTATCACATTGACTTGCTGAAGAAGTGTTACCAGATGGCTTTTTTTTTTTTTCATAGATATGGTCTCTGAGAGGCTATCCATGCTCCATGAGGTAGCCCTGCATCCATGCACATACAGCTAGCACTGAGTGGAATTTGGACTTGGGAGGGAATAATGATGGGGCTTATAAAAAAGGAAAATGGGTGTGGATTTGACCAAATGCATTGTATAAATGTATGGAATTTTTAAACACTCAAAAATATATAAACTAGATTATTTAACAAACACCACTTTGAAGAGCAGAATGAGGAGCCATACTTGGTCCAGAACAGTTTGTGATGCCAAGAGGCCTATGTTTAAAACCACATTCTAGCCTATGACCTAAGGCTAGATTTAATAAATGATTTAATTTAATAAAATTAAGATTTACTTTCAAGATAAACAAATTAAAGAACTTTAAGATAAAATTTTGTTCCTTAACAGTTGGCTCTAAGAGCCAAAATACTAGACTATGACATTCCTGAGAAAATTGTTTAATATTTCTCATGACTCAAATATTCTTCATAAAAAGGGAAAAATTAAATGTTCACTATTTATGGCCATCATGAGGCCATTTAATTAGAAATTCTATGTAACATTTGCTAACATTGATGAAGAGCTGAATGCTACTTCTTCCTAACATCTTAGAGATGGAGATTATCCTTTTTATTCAGCACAGCATGCCAGATATTTGAGTTGTGGAATACATTTTTTCCCTTAAGACATTAAGGATTCTCTATACTGATCTTAGTGGATGCTTGGCTCTTTTCTACATTTCTTTTATTGTCTAACTGGAAATAATCACAAGCTCTGTGAACCCAGAGTCACATGGCAGTTTTTCCCAGTGGAAAAGATCCCCAGATTTCAGGAAGCCTACAGGGAGCCTATGGACATCACATATCCATGTCATAGTCCTTAATGTTGTGTCCTAAGAGTCCCACTTCACACAGTGTGCTATAGGAGAGAACCAAACCCAACCCATTTTAAATAATATGTACTTTGACTTCTACAGCTATCATAAATGAATTTAATCTCAGTAGTAGTAGTAGTAATTTTAATAGCTGAGATTTAATGAAATCTTACCATATTCCAGACAATGTGCTTTACACAGAGAATCTTATAAAGCTCCTTTGCAAAGATATTGTAAATGTCACCAGTACTATAGAATTACAGATAAGAAATATGAAGCTTAGAGGAGTGTGTGTGTGTGTGTGTGTGTGTGTGTGTGTGTGTGTGTGTAACTGAAATACATGGAAGACATTTTAGAGTTGGGAGTGGAAATTTCAAGACTGTTCAGAATCAATATATAAAATAGAAAATACTAGTGACATTCAGACAGGACCTAAGTAAGCTACACATTTTATCCCCAAATCTAGAAAAACTACAAATGACATACTTTTTATAAGTGGAAAGTATCTCAAAACCAAGTTTTCTCTAGCTTGTAGAAATTTTCATTTTGAGCATGAAATGACTTATTTCACAGTAATGAATATATTACCGTGGAAAGCTCTTTTTCTCAACATCTATGAACTCTGTTAACTTACATTTTTCTATATATAATCTGCCAGATCCAAAGTGGATAACTATCTTGAAATTCTAGGATAATTCTTATAATGAAAGTATGAAGAATGAGCAAACATATATATTTTCACTAAGATATAATTTGATCCAGTTTTATCCTTTTACCAAAATTGTATGTCTCACTATAGGAATATTTTATCAAATATGTATATAAATGGCTTATTTTCTAACAATATCTAAAAAGAAGAGAACAATGAGATGTACCATAAAATAAGCCTTCTGTTTTACATTTTTTTTTTAGTATATTTTGCTTTCAATGATCAAATAGCATTAGACAACTTTTGAGTAGAATAAGATGATTTTTATGCTGCTAAATTCATAATTATTTGCATTGCAAAAATGATTAATTATACACAATTATCTAAATTTTATTTCATAAGTAAATTGTCATTTTATTAATAAAATGTTGATGTAATATGGTCTAAAATATACTTTCTCTATCTCTCTTAAACACATACATACATACACAAATGATGCTTAAAATACTACCTATAAAATCAATGAATAGTGGTTTAGATAAAAAGGGTACCAATACATTATTAAATATAAGAAGACGCTTTAATGCCACAAATACAATCGCATTTTTAACAAGAGTTCCATGAGTCATGAAAAGTTGATTGGTTAACAGTAATTTGCATTGACAAAGGGAAATTTCAGAGAGCAATGATGACTTTCCTCAAGCGCGCATGTGTGTACGTACACGCTTGCGCGCGCACGCACACACACACACACACATACACACACACACACACACACACACTCACATACACACCAATTAGTTTTTAGAAATGTCTGCCCATGGAAGTCAATAACCTCTGTGTTTCCTGCTAATCCAAGATAACAGACCTACAAGTGGGTGATTACTGGTACTAAATGTGCTAGAAGTTTGTAACAATAGTAAATATTTTGTATTTAGAGAGTCTTAATTGAAATGGAAAATTGACTCAGATTGGCAATACAGTTACTGATACCACTGACACACACATGTCACAGGTTCCAAGTCTATCTTGAGCCAAAATAAAGTGTGGATGAGTAGAAGAAGTCCCCTGATCCTAGTTTTTCCTGCCTCAGTGACAAGCTAAGTACACCATCAGTGGCAGCAACATTTATTTTGGGCACAGGAAATGTGACAAATGCTCTTCTCAGTTGTTCCCAGTTTCAGTCCCTGTTTACACAGGGAGCTCTGTCTCATTCCTGCACCTGTACCTTAAAAATCTTGTTCTTTTATACAGGGGGAGAGATATACAAACAACACTAAATGAACTCACTAACTTACTGTGTGTGTGTGTGTGTGTGTGTGTGTGTGTGTGTGTGTGTGTGTGTGTGTAACAGAAATCATTAAAGAAGAGGTCATGACTTAAGAGGAAGTGGGCAAAAACAGGAAGAGTTAAAGGGGGGGGAAACTGTGCAAATCCAGGATTCTTATGAACTAGAAAAAAGGAAAAAATAAGATGATCTGCTTTAGGCAATAGGTCATCAGTGGTCCACAGATTAGAAACACGTTAGCAATGGATTCCTTCCAGCCTCCCCTTGATCATCCTGGTGGACATCCCCTCATCCTTGTCTCAGGTTTAGATCTCCATTCTCCTTTTACCCTGTACCCTTTCTTTTGTGATTATTCAGTCCCTTGGAGAAAAATCCTCTCTTTGGGAATTTTTATTTAATCAATTACTAATTAGGCAACTGTTACCTTTAAAGCTTACTTTCTGCTGCTACATGGACTGATAGATAGGAAACATACCCAGAGGAGAAGGTGCTGGGTACTGGGCAGAAGAGAATAAGTTACAGAAAGCACATAACATTGGGGTGTATGATGCGGCCTCTACATTATCAAGATCTGGGAATAAAATTTCTGGTTTATAATAATTAATGACCAAATAAATCAAACCACAGACTTTGTATTTACAGACAAAGAAAGCAAAGTGGGAAACTGGATGATAATTAATTTATTGAACCTATGAATGTTCATTAGCTGTAGGCACGAACATCTTAGAAACTGTAGATTGTTGGTTTTGCACATGAAAACAGACACATTACCAGCTGCCACACTAGAGTTTATTCTAGAAAGTTGCTGAGCAGGTACAAGGAAAGAGGAACTGAAGAGAAATAGGAATGACCCTCCAGTGGCTTCTCCTTATAAGAGCACGAGTGAACACAGATTTACATAGCCATGCCTAGGGGGTGTGCCTTCTGTATGCGGTGTATTCTGCAGGTGCCACGTTGGGTTATTGGACTAGCATGTTTACTTCGTGGCCACTATGTTTTAGGAATCCTTACATAAATAAAACAAGGAAAAGTAGCTACATAATTTGTGTTTGGTATGAGATGTAAATGTGTATGATTCTTGGTTCAAAATGCATTTAAAATTTCAATAAAGTGACAGCAGTACATTAAAATAAATACTCACGAATAACTAACTAACTAACTAAATGTAGGTTTCTGTGCTACTGCTTGATTTGAATGGTCAAAAACTAGCCCTGGTAGCAAGCAATTGAGAGAATTCTTTGTTCCCAGAATTATTAAACAAGCTATAAGTTGTCACTGCAAATGTGCAAATGTCTTAAGAGTGCAGGAGCATGCACCTTGGTTTAGTGTATCAGAGAAGATTTCTCAGAAGTGACACTTAAGCTGAGATGTAAATGGAAAAGCAATGAATTTGGAGAATCAAAACGTTTCATCCTGCCGGATGCAGGAAAGACAGGAAGGAGGTGAGAGGATACACTACAAGATTTTATTTTTTATCTTAAAAAATAAGATGAAGCCATTTAAAAAGCTTAAGTAGAAATGTCTTAATCAGATCCCATCTTTAAGAAGTAATTTAGATTACAGGGTAGCAGAAAATGGGCTGCTAGGTTCAGGGGTGACTTTGAAAGGATGTGGGGAGAGAAGCTGAGATGCTGTAGCAATCTTCTGCAGAGAACTTGTACACACTGAGGGCTACGGAGGAGCGATGGTACAACACGAGGTCACAGGGCAAAGAGGGAAGCAAGAAAGAGAGCATTAAACTTACTGTGGTGCATAAATATTTATACTACAGCTTACTCTGCCTCTATAGCCCTACTACCATTGGACATTTTCTTGTTCAACACTCTGAAAATGATTTTTGTATCCTGCACACAGCATATTCTGGCATATAAATCCTCAGTAAATGTATTTTAATAAAATATTTAACAGGTCAAAGTTCATTTCCTTCCTCTTGTCCTCTACTTTCAAATAACTTGAAAATAAAAACCACTTGTCCAAGAAAAACAAAACAAAGTCACTGCCTCATATAAAGTTTAAATTTCAAAACTATAGACTACAAGTAGCCTTTAGCCAAGAATAAATATTATGTCAAAGTCTTGAAATGAAAAGTCTAATGACAATAATTTATTGTAATATGCTGTGTATGGGTCTAGAGCCATAGTTCTCTGCCTTCCTACAACTGTTCCTCTTGATGTAGTGATCACCCAATCATAGCATTATTTTATTGCTGCTTTATAACTATGATTTTTGTATTGTTATGAATCATATTGTAAATATGATATGCAACTCTAAAGACACACAGGCTGGAAAGTGCTGGGCTGGAACAATGCTTCAACCCATAAAGTATGTGGCATCAAAGCATGAAGACCTGAGCTTCATCCCCTGTACCCATGGTTGAAGGAAATCTCAGGAATGATGGTGCACACTTGTGATCCCAAAACTAGGAAGGAGATTACTAGCCAGACAGAGCATCCTGTCTGGGTGAGCTCTGGGACAATGAGAGACATGGTTTCAAAAGTCTAACATGGATAGCATCTCACAAGGAATAATATTCAATGTTTTCCTATGGCCTTCATATGCATGTGCCTACTGCAATACACTCCTGCATACACCTATGCACCTACATACATAGCGTCTACTCATGCACACACACACACACACACACATACACATGTACATACACTCACACATACACAAAGAAAGAAATGCAGTAACTTTTAACAAAAGAACTACAAGTATCCAACAGATACAGAAAAAGAGTTCCTCACAATATTTAGTCAACTGAAAAAAAAAAAGACATTAGGTTTAGCCATCATCATAATTTTTACTCTAATAGCAAAACCAAACAAAATATGTAATAAATGCTGATTAAAATATGGAGAAGAAGGTACCTTCATACATATAGGTAGAAATATGGTTACCATGGAAAACATCAAGATTATTCCAAAGATAGAAACAAAATTACCATGTGACCAGAAATACCATAAAATGAAGAGATATGATCAGAATGTCCTAGATAAACCAGCATCTTCATATTTACTACAGCACAGTTCAGAATAGTCAACCTATGGATCAGGTGTCTGTCAACAGATGACTAGATAAAGAAAATATGATTTATATAAAAAGTGAAATATTATTCACTCAAGAAGAAAAAGGAACCCATGTCATTTGCAGAAAACATAGTGGAGGCCATTAAGTAAGTGAAATAAACCAAAAAGAAAAGATGGCGCCATGTTTTATCTCACTTGTGAAAACTAAAAAAACAATAACAAAATAGAACAAAAATGACCTGAAAGTAGAGAAAGGTAAAAGGTCTAAGGGGATTTTATAGTTTGGTTACTCTTACTGTAATAAACACCATGATAACAAACAACTTGGTAAGAAAGAATTTATTTTTTAGTTTACACTTCTGCATCATAGTCCATCATGGCAGAAAACAGGGCAAGAGCTCAAGACAATAATCTGGAGTCAGAAACTGAATCACAGATGATGAACGAATGTTGATTACTAGCTCTCTCTTTCATGGCTTGTCCAGCTTCCTTATACAGACCAAGCCCACCAACCATGGGCCTGCCTACGGTGGGCTAGGCCCTTCCACTTCAACCAGTAATCAAGACAATGACTCATAGACATCCCTAAGGCCAGTCTCATGAAGGCTGGTCTTTAACTGATATTCTCTTTTTTCAATCATATCTCGGTTGTGTCATGTTAACAAAAACTGAGCAGAGCAGGGGTTGGGGAGGCTGCTGGTGGAATCAGAGTGGATAACAATTGAAAGCACAACACGTCCATGTCTGAGTATGGAGAAGTGCCCTCATAATTTTATCAGTTATCTCACACAAATACAAAACTTAGTAACTTCAACACTTTCTGGTCTTAAAAGAAGTATCATAGCAGGAAATGTTAATATAATAAAAACAGAAGTTTTGAATCTAAATGATAACACTCACCCTCCAGCCCTCAGTGCCTTTGTCTTATTCCATGTCTTCTCATTCACAGCTATCTTAGGCCTGAACCTGGTATTTTAAAATGCAAAGTGTGCTTAATGAATCTAACCAAAGAGGTTTTGCCCTGCATATAAATCCATTAGGTGAGTGGAATAAAATTACAGTAACTGTGTCAGAAGCAATACCATAACAGGGTGATCCCATTATTTTACAGACATATAAAATGTTCACTTTGCTATTCTTAGATTTTAGTAGACAACTTCTGAAACTTTCTATCTAGAAGACCATCTTAGAGACTTATATTGAATTTTGATGAGTGCCTCCAGGAATAAGTCACTTATCTTAATAAGGGTCTTGGAGACCCATTTATTAAACCAGAAGGAAACTTAAGACAATTGTTACAAGACAGACCCAGAGTGGCCACTGTGCTGATTTTTTTCTTGCTATAGGACAAGGATTTCATGATTCATTTCAATGGGTGTTTGATGTTATTCATTGTGTTTCTTGCAAACCTGACATGAAATTTTATCATTGATTTAAAAGCCAGGTAATTTCCTGGAAGACAACTTGTGTGCTGGACTGTTTTTCATGCCTGTGCATAGTAGGTATTCACCAACCAACCCCCATGCCAGCATGAAAGAAAGTGAAAATTCATCCTATTGTTTTTAGCGTAGTTCATTTCCTAACAGTTTTGGTAAGTAATGAACCAAATATCTTATTCTTATCAGGAATGTATCTCATCTCTGTGAAGATGACTGCTGGGAGTATCTTAAAAAATGGGCTTGAACTCAGCTACACCTGTCACTTCCAAGTTTAGTAGTATGTTTATTGAAGCGACCTGATGTCTCCAGAAAAGATTTGTGGTTTGTGTTTCTCTTAACTTTTCAAAGAGCTAAAACAAACAAACAAACAAACAAACAAAAAATAATCAAAAACCAATCATGCGAAAATCCCCCAAACTTGTATCTTTTTGCCTGATTTATAAAAAAAAAAAAATCTGAGATAAATTGTAGGCCTTGTCAGGATCATTTCCACTGAGTTCTTTTAACTGAACTTCTTGTGATTTATTAGCCAGGGTCTAACTCAGTTTTACATCTCATATTGAAAGGTAAACTGAGTCACACTGTTGCTAACCATATTTGTTTTCTAATATTTACTTTTTTTTAAGAAAAAATGGTTATAATTTAACAGTTATTATTAACTTTTCCACCAGATTTTTACTAAACACTAAAGAAACATTTTCTCTTTTAGCATTCTCTAAATACTCACTGCAGCAAAAATTTGGTAGTGAGAAGCCTTAGGCCAAACTTGCCGTTAGGTATATAGCACAAATAACAGAAGTTATATAAGTTGTTAATTATGTGTAACATTATATCAGTAATAAAATAAATATAATATACATATGAACATATACATCACTGTATCTATTACCACAGATACAAGACTGTATTTTTCTTGAGAATGAGGTCTCTATAGCAAGAGGAGAATTGTTTCTCTCTCCTGCTCGCTTGTGTAGAAATTTAGAAAGCAGCATCAGGGGCTTCAGGAATGGTAGGGTCACTTTCATTGAGCTGACTCTGCTATCTTGGCTTGTAAAGCCTCTGTTTGTGGCAGTGTTGAAAATGGTCCAAGGTAATGAATACCTTACCTCATTGTGGGACCACCAAACTCAAACTTCTCTAGAGAGAGAATTATTTTCTGCTTCCTTTGGAGGAAGAAAAATTTCAAGTGACTTAATTAGTGGGGAAAGGAAGGTCATTTGGTTTAACAGCCATTATTGATATCTCTAAATCACTCACTTATTTGTTTACTTTCCCATTAAGAACTACGGTTTTGAGTTGGGGTTGGAAAGAAGACTTAGACATTAAGAGCACTTGCTGTCCTGATTTGCATTTCTGACACCCAAGATGGACCACTCACAGCATCCTAAAACTCCATCTCCAGTGGAATCTTACTTTCTTGGGTCCTTTTTGGGCATTGCCAAACACATGGTATACACATCCACAGAGACAAAAATAAAGTAAATGTTTATATATATATATATGCATATATATATATATATATATATATATATATATATATAGCTTAAAATGTAAGTAAAAGAAAGATGGTCCTTATAAAATCACTTAATCTACAAAACCTGAAGTGAACAGAGGGCTTTTCTGGAATATTACACTTGACCAATGTATTTCTAACTGTAAACATCTATCTATGGACTGTAAGGATGTAGTGACTAAGAAAGCATGTTTATCTGTGAATGCTTCTTCTCCCACTGTCCCCTTAAGCGTACATTAGTGTCCGCTTTTCCCATAGATAGAAAAGCTGGGTTTTCATATTAGAAATACAGCAATAAGTATCATAAGCTGTATCTGTGGCTCTGTCATCTATTGATATACAGCAGGTTCTCCTAAACCCCAAGCTTCCTGCAGGAGACCATGGCTGTCTGACTGTGATTGTTTAGATACCTACTCTAAGAGGAAAATTAAATGACAAATTATTATGTTATATAAGTAGTTGGGAAACACTGACACAATTGTAGACATTCATATCATGTCACTAGCCCAGTTATTTAGAGTCTAGAAAAAAAAAACTGATTTCTTTTCTAACCAGAGAGCAGATTTAAAAGGCAAGAGCTGCAAAAAATTTTCAAAGGATGTATTAACAGATGACAAACTTCATTTTAATAATTGGTTATGTCACTCATTATCAACTCACAGATATTCATTGCTGTGTCCCGTAGTGCCGTGGTCTTTCTGGGCACCTTGGGTTTTTTGAAGTGCACAGTTGCCCTCCCTCATGAAACCCAGAGTGATCAGCAACTCAGTTCCCATGATCACAATTTGTGGGTCATCTCTAATTGCTACTAAGTTCCCTACAAATGATGTATTTCTTTACCTTGTTCCCATGAAATCATGACAAGAGCAGCAGGTGAACCTCATATGAAACCATTTCAAGTCTCCCAAAGTTCACCTTTTCTTGTCGGTGACATTTACTAGTAAAAAGAAAGTTTAGGCTGCATATCTGGCAGTCATCTGTTATTAGCTAGTTGAATTGTTCCTTTGCACTTAATATCACCTTTAGAAATATTTTTGGCTTTCATCCTAGCTTTGACTTGTAGTTGCTTCTATTAATTTTGAAAAAAAAAATACATGAGTAATTTGTCCACTCATCTTGATATTTGCCCTTTACTCTAAGCCTTCTCATTAAAATTATACTCTAATATATTTATATTAATGTAATAATAGACACATTTGTTAAATTATTGAAATATGCTTTATTTTTGGTATTAATAGAATTTGCAGAGTTAAAGAATAAATGATTGGTGACTGGACAGCTAGCTCAGTGGCCAAGAGCACTGTCCTGTCTCAGTGCCCACATCAGGTGGCGCATGACTCCTCCTCCTAGGGAATCATATACCTCTAGTCTCAGTGGGTACCTGCACTTGTGTGTTGATACCTACACACAGACCCCACATGCACTCATAATTAAAAACAATAAATCCTAAAAAAAGAATTAGTGCCTCATAAAAATTGAGGCTTGGGTTGAGAGAGAGAGAGAGAGAGAGAGAGAGAGAGAGAAGAAATATATGAATTCAAGGCTTTTCTCTCTCCAGTTGTTACTTTTCTGGTCACAAAAGGTGGTATATTTTCTTCGCATGCATAACTTGGCCAGAAAAACAAACATAAATATTGGAAAGTTACTAAAGTTGTCATGCATTTTCTTTAATGAGTAAGATTTTTGTCTCCAAATTGGCAGGGTAGTTTTCTCATTTAGGGCAGACAGCATTTAATGTTTGCCTTTTTTCCTAGGACCCTTATTTCAGTCCCTCCACTCCCTGTCATGCCAATTTACTGAATGTCAACTGTTTCTCTTTTTGACTCTACCTTTTGTTCGTGTTTGAAGTAGAGCTCACCTTGTCCATTGAAGTGGTCACTGGCTCATTTCTATAGCCTTGTCCTTGTCACCTTTTAGACAGTTAAAACAGTGTTTTTCAAACAGTAGGATGTGATCCATAAACGGGTCATAGAATCAATTTAGTGGGTCATGACGAGCATTTTATGAATGAGCCAGAACGGCCTCAACTGGAACAGAGAAGAATAGACTAGAAAATACCATTGTGCATCTAACAACAAGGGGGCAGCTATATTGTGACAAGTTTTTTCATTTGCAAGATGGAGACTATATAGAGTTGTGTTAGCACAGTCATGGCTAAAAGCATCTGAAAAGCTTTGAGTGCAAATATAAAGCAAGGGTATTATGTCCCAAACATTGTGCAGGTGGGGACCAAAATTCCTTACATTGTCTAATATAGCATAGAGTTGCTCTTGAGATGCTCTGATCCTGGGTATCTTTTCCAACTGATCACATTATCTTCCTTTCATGAAGGAAAATCATAGGAGTACAAGGTTCAAACAGAAACTGGATTGTCTTCACATGAATGGGAAGGATATTACTCTTAGAATCATTTCTTCTAGCTGTTTGAAACCTCCATTTGATCTCATCACTCTGTGTTTAGTTCACATAGCTGGTTTGCTCTGTCATCCACATCTTACCTTTGTGAAAATCTTATTGTTTCTTAAACTCAACAGAGTTTTCAGATCTAAGTTAACTGACCAGACTTCCATGTAATTTTTTTATTTATTACTCTCGAAGTCTTATCTCCCACAGATTCTATGATATCAAAAAGAGGGGTGAAAGCTCCCTTCTATTCACTTGCCTTTATTTTCTTTCATCTAAATTTATACATGTGTGTATTTAACATGGCATCTGATGGATAATAAACAGTTTTATATGTACCATACATGGTCTGCAAATATAATGAGTAGCTTTTTATATTTAGGATCCAGCCAAACAATCTGGTAGACGTGCAGCGTCATGGAACTGATGTGTTAAAATTTCTTCAAGTTTGACAAAAATGAAAACAGGCTGTACTGCCTCCTCAGATTCTAGCAATGACTAAAAACTGCATTTTCATGCAAACATAAATTACAAATGGAATTATGATAACCGATTACCCCCCCCTTCAATGCACATAAATCACTTGTAATCCTGCCCTGGAGTGCTGGATAGTTGGCTCATTGCATATGCTCACAGTGCTTGTCAGGCTATTCAATCACAGCTACTTCCAATGGCAAAGTGTGCAGGGCTGTTCAGAAGCCAGTATGTCTCTATTTCCCTAAATCTACTATAAGGGCATAGAAGAGCCAGAGCAGAGCACAGCTGGTTCACAATGGGAGTAATCCCGAGTGTGTATCTTCGTTTTATTCATCTTCAATTTCTGTCTGACAGTATTTCATGCTGCTAGAAGATGTTACATTGACAGTTGAGAGATAATTCTCGTTTTTTAAATCCAGAGAACAAGAGCCACTTGGGAAGTAACTATAAATGTCCTCGGGGTGTTCCACAGATATGCCTCATCTCTGTGCTGGAAGAAACACACCTCTGGGAAGAAAACAACTTTGATCAGTAATTCTCCTTGGAAAACATTAAGAGGAACAGATCTCAGTGATTCTCCCATGAGTTGTGGGGTCTGTGATAATGAAGCCCCCCCATTCAAGTGGTGGAGACTCTGTCATTCCTCAGCAAGGAATTGAGAAGATAGGCAGAGACATATTTCTAAACAGGCATGTTTAGTTTCTTTTGTTTAGTCTCACAGATTTTGTTCTCTTGGTCAGGTACTGTGCCTAAAATTCTGCCTGGGAGGTGTTCTGTTACAGATTTCGGCTAAGTTGGGTGATGCTCCAGCCTTTAGTGATGTCTTGGGACCTATCTAAAAATATAGAAACGATTTGTTTTCATTTTTTTTTTTTTTTTTTACTAAAGGGAATGGTATTCCTACTCTATGAGGCAGATTAGTGTCTCTTATATTTCTTCTGGATTAGTTACTAGCCCATTTCCTTATCTACTGATTATTGTATTTATGGTCCTAACACAGTTTATCACTTTTAAGGGACACTTAAGTATTGGCTTCATTTACAATTTAACTTTGACAAATTTTTATATTATACCAATAAATATGATATATATGTTCATACCTTTTAATTTCATATTAAACACTTTTAAAAATGTATGTATTTTGGTAAACCTAAAAATTTAACATTATATATGAGAAACCTTAAGTTCTTGATATGGTTTATAAATATATAACATATTTTAATTAAAATAGGACTTAATGAGTTCAATACATGATTTAAATGAGAATTTCACATTTGGCATGTTAATTCTTTACAATGTATTTCATACAATATTGGGCAGTCACTTTTCAAGGGAAGTTTGGAGATATCTTCTCAGCTTATTAAAATTTCTCATTAAACAGAAGGGTGTGGGTCAGGATGCAGCTTAATTGGTAGGCTCAAATATCACAGCAATGTTTTGTAAGGCCTTCTAGAGAGGTGACCTTACACAGTGTTTGCTGTTGAACTGGCTTCAAAAATACAGATTATCTAATGTTCAAATTGCTCACTAATTCCAGCGCAAGTGGTTGTACTTGACTGGGTGGTATTTGTCTACTTATTATTTCACTTTCTTTTGAATTGCCATCATATTTCTCCCATATGTTAGTGTTGTGCTTGTATTTCAACCACCTAACAATTTGGGTTATGTGAGCAGCAAGCTAGGTCCACATAACTGAAAAGATGGACCCTTTAGCACTGATAAAGGAAGTCTTTCAAGTAGCCATCTTTAGTAGGTTGCAATTGCTGTTGACATGTGTTTTTTTTTTTTTTTTCTTTTTTCTTGACATTGGTTTCACATGAACTCCCTTTCCAACTAAGCTAGTAGTTCTCCTAGTTTTCCAGCTTTAGTGGATCAGGATCAATGCAGGAGCTTGCTGAGATAGAAATGACTAGATTCCCATATCACAAAGCTCCCAATTCAGAATCTCTATGCAGGATATTGAAAATACACATTTCAAACATGTCCCTGGGTAATGCTGAAGTTGCTGGTCCAGTGGCTATCCTTTGAACCCTCCTACCTTAGATTATTTCCAGAATGATTAATTATTTTTCACTAAATGCTATACATACCAGTCATATTAAAAATCACCAATCACTTTGATCAAAAGTGGATATTAGTCTACTTACATACTTTGATATTGTGCTAAATTCCAAAGATATAAAAAATAACTACAATTTAGTCTTTATATCCTTCATAGGTATGTAATACGTATAGAGTTCTTGAAATTCTTGTAGAATTCACAGAATATATTTCTAACATATATTTGAGATCTTGGAAAACATAGCTGTGATGGGAATATTCTCTGTATCTGTAAATAAAGGAACTGTTTTGGCCTGTGTGGAGCACCGTACCATTAGTCAGAAAACCAGAGATAGATAGACGAGGACAGAGTCAGACAGACTCCATCCAGCCACCAAAGAAGAAAGATGTAAGGGGCCCAAGTGAGGCACAGCCATGGCCATGTGGCCAGGTAGATTAATGAAAATGGGTTGAATTAAGATGAAAGAGTTAGCTAGTAATGTACCTGAGACATAAGCCAAACAGGATATAATTAATATAAGTGTCTGAGTCATCTTTTGGGGGGTGGCAAAAGCCACCACAGGCAGGTCAGACCTCTGGCCCACAGAGGGTCAGAAATCATTATAACATATAAGTATTGGAAAGTAATTTTGATTATGATCCAAAAGACAGCTGTGTTTTAGCAAATGAAAGATGGGTGGACATTAAGGATAAACTGCTTCCATAGAAGAGTAAATATGCTAGAGATCTTATTTTAGGTTTAAAAACAGGACCCTCTAAAAGCAGAATTATTTTGTAAAGATATTTAAAGTGAACACACATTTAAATACTTTTGATAATAATAAAAAAAACAAACTTAGTGCAGTGAGCAGCTCACAGACATGGTGGGATCTGCCATTCTGTGATGGCTAATGCTATAAGGTCATAGTCCTGACCACGGCATCCAAGTCTGGCATGGATGGCCAAAACCATATCTGACCATTTCTGTGTTTTGGTGCGTGTCATAGAAACTGGCTAGAAGTTCTTCATCAAACCTGTTTCTTTACACTTGTGGACAGAGCTCATTCTATAATTCTCTTCTCCCTTTTCACTGATACATGACTAAATGAAGAATTTTAATCAAAGGAATTTATTTTCTGGACATGTAAGTTGCCTGCAGATCTGGTACACAAATTTTATCTTCAAATGTTCTCTTTCCCTAGCTGTCAGCAGGATGGTTGTCTTCTAAGAACTAGGGCGTAGTAATGGGAAGCCCACCAATAGCCTAAACTCCTGAACATTTGCTTATGGGGACTAGAGATTAATTTCCTTTTCATAGCAACTAGAATTTCATGCTTTATCATTACAACAACTATTACCACTATCCTAATACAATGACATTAAAAAAATGATCTTTTTTTAAACATGAAAAGCTAAAAAAAAGTTCTAAAAATAAGGCAAGACCAAGATATTATGAGACTTTATAGTGTCTAAGGATATTTGCAATATGAAAGCAATGGCTGGAAAATATTCTTATGACATTTACTAATAATTACATTTACTTAAATTTCTCCTTTAATTGCAAACAGGTAGAGTTGTTTCCCCTATTCATTATTTGATTTAAAGTACCTGGCAGGATATCTAGTTGATCAATGAGCACATACAAAACAAATCAAGAATTGAATCAGCAAAGACCCCAATCATTTATGTTTTGTTAACTACATTAGAAAATATGGAATTGCTCCTGATGATAAGGATGGGGAATTTAGACAAAAACAAAGATATACATGGATAAAAAATATGACTGTATTCATAATAAATAAATAAAGTAAGAAAAATCAGTCAGAAAGATTACTGTAGTAAAAATAAGTTTTTCAACCTGAAACAGACTTGACTCAAACAGAGAGTGTCAGTTTAAAGAACTATCTCTTAATCATTAACCTTTATCTGCTAATAATCTAAGTATGAGATGGTTGTGCTATAATCTTGAACTAGAATAGATTTTAGTGATCTCATGAGTGGAGATAAGAATATGAATTTATGTCTAGAAGGGGGAATTTATGGGATGGAAGATTATCTAACATGATAGGTCATAGAACAGGAGGAAGAAAAGCCTGATTTCACCTGCTCCAAGGTCATGGTGACCCAGTGGGCAGCACCGACAGTGCACTGGAATAGGACTGATGAGGAAGTGAATTATGTCCTTTCACCAGTTGGGGTTGGCACACAATGAACTCTTCATTCAGTATCTCCTGAAATCATCACATCCCAATTTTCCTATTTTCCCCATCCTTTGTCTTCTGCTTTATTTTACCTGAAGAAATGCTATTAACCTACTGCCCCTGTGTTCTGGGGTAACAACCTACCACCCCTGTGTTCTGGGATAACAAGCTACCACCCCTGTGTTCTGGGATAACTGGTCTCTGTATTCCTGAAACTGGCTAAGGTACTTTGTTATGTGTTTCTGGTACTCCATCCAACCATGTATCATGTACTGTAGAAGCACAGTATGTCTACTTTTATGTTTTTACACTCTGCACTTTACCCAAGACCAGCTAAGTAGGGACTGTTTCCTGATATGTGATTCCTCATACCCATCATAACAGTATCAGAGGAAGAAGTCACACCATAATGGGATCTTGGGAGAGGCATGGATGACTGAATGAAACAGGATAAGTTTGTAGAGGAACAAATTGAAAACCATTAATAACATTTGCTTTCATACTTTTGTTTCTGTTTGATATTTGTGACATGCAGTGAGTACAGATGGCTATGAGATTGTATCTGTAAAAACTCCTCCTTTTTCATTCTGTCTCTCCACTTCTACCTAACCCCCTACCAGGAGTGGTCATAAATCACAGAAGGGCTCCAGAATTCCCCTAAGCATTTGTCTCTGATCACAGTAGGAGCCCACCAATCTTGTTAATAGACTCCACAAGTGTTTCCTCATCAAAATTAATAATTGAAAATGAGAAACTTGCATATAAGTGACACAGAACTACATTGCGGCAAATGATGTGTTCAAATGTTCTACTCTGTTCTCCGTATTATTAAGGAATGAAAACAAAGAGATAGGAATGGCCCTGTCTCTCCTGCTCCTCAGACACAATGACTTTCTTTTTTCAAATGGCTGCCAACTTTCCTTATTTATCAGAGTAAAACCTCTAAACTATAATAGTACAATGAAGTATTACACTAGGTTGTCCACAGTAACTAGATTTTTAAGACCCTGTTGCTGAAGATACCGTACAGTTTGGCAGCAAAACAGAGCACTATTACTAGAACTGAGCTGAAAATTTCCACGCTATTAGCTAGCTTTCATAGTGATAGAAGTTGTTATGCAAAACAGGTCAGGGAGGAAGGACATTAGTGAGCTTATCAAACCATAGAAAAACTGCCAGGTGAGCAATTCTTACGTGTCCAACAGTAGGTTGTTAGGGGTAACTAACTGCTTTTTAATTGGATGGATTTGAGACCCATTCTACTGGATGGAGTTCATGTCTGGAATTATGTCTCATTAAAGGTCTATGGCTAGTTGATCATGGGCCTAAGAAGTATATCTACTGCGTTTGTTTTGCATGTTGTCAAACTGCCGTCTAAATATTTATGCATATACCCATAGATAAATGCTGTCCTCAGTCTTGATTTTTTTTTTTTTTAATAGTAAGAAGTAGCTAATGCACAGAATCCTGAATGGTCAAAATGCTGATAAAATGTGATTATAGAATGCTGAGCCCTCAGCAAGACATCCATATTATCTACTCTAAGGCTCAAGGAATGTAAGGAATGTCAAAGAAGAGACTGTAGAAAGGGTGTAAAAGATAGAAGATGAATTGGAGAACTGTTAAATGCTGTCTTCTGGACATGGTGTGAGCATTATAATCACGAATGGATGGCAGCAGCTGCCATTGCCTCACACAGGCTGTGTAAGATTGAGCTTGTCAATGTCCATTTATGGGTGAGGAAGCAGTTCTTGGGCCAGTTCCTCCTTAGATGGCATTGAAAGGCTATTGGGGTGGGAAGGAGGAGGAGTGATTTTTTTCAGTGGTGTAGATACTGAGAACAGATGAGTTTCCCATGTTTCAGTGAACAGCACCGCTCCTATGCCCTTGAGGTCAGGCCAGGTTAAACTTAGTAGGTTATAAAACAAAATCAAAACAAAACAAAAAAAAATTAAGAATGAGAACTGGTAAGTAGGAAGGGCAGTAAGTGAAATAAAGGGATGGGGCATGTGAGCATATTTAGAATGTATTATATACATCTATTAAATTGTCAGATTATACGTTGAAATAAAAAATAGAAACAAATGAGATGTAGTCATGAACATAACTTTCAAGTCTTTTGAGTTCAGCAGGGTTATAGGATGAAGCATTTTGAGCCCAAGAGTAAAGATGGGGACGACACTTCAGGGTGAAGCCATAGGGTCATTGCACTTAAGTCACACGTGATCTCTGTGTCATTTACAACCTTACACCCCAGAGCTGGTCCACATACTTGCAGTTTTGGCATTGACGAAATTCAGATGCATCTCTCCCTCTACTGACATAAGCAGTGTCTATTGTTTATCAAGATCCTTGGATGGTGATAGTGGAGGAAAAGCCTCATGTCCTGGTGAGCCCAGCTCCCTGCTCTCTAGAGCGGCTTTGCAGATGATTGTACTCATCATGACATCTTCAATGGTGGGGATGAGTGCTAAAACGAAGATAATCATATATTGGGAAATGTTTGCCCATTAAGGGGCTCATGCCCCTTAATTCTAAGTTTTACAAAGAGATTCTTTTACATCTGTATATTTTAAATAAATATAATATTGTGCTTTACATGGTGAACTATTTTCTCTTCTGGGTCACTAGTAAATGTGATACCTTTGCAGCATCAGGAGCCAGATGATGTCACATGTAGGAAATATATGATCAAAGAATTGTTGGCAAGTTAAAAACTTCTGACATCCTTCTCTAATGTGAAGATAAAACTGTTTGAAATTAATACATTATTTGTATGCAAAAATGGGGCAGCTGGGGCAGCTGAAAACAGTTTATTCTCTTTCAATCCTGTTTACTCTAGTAATATACTGAGCAAACTCTTTTAGGTAGATAGTGCCAAAGTAAACTTTTGCTTAGCTGGTGTCTGGTTTTCATGATTCTCTGAATTAATAAGGTTTATTAAGTTCCAAATAGACATACTGCCTTGTGTGTAGTTGGCCCCAGACCTAATTATGTCCCATAACTAGGTCCTCAGTGATCAAGTGGAATGTGTTTCTTTAGGCACCTGATTTTGATAGGATGCCATTGGTGTTTATTAATAGCATTCTTATCTCCATCACTCTAAGCCATTTGGGGGACAACTTACTATCTGTCTCACAGTCACACATTTGTAGAACTTGGCTGAGAACTTCGTTTCTTTTGTCTTCAACTACAACTCTATATTGACCAGAGTGTTTCATCATCTCCCTATAGAAGACCAAATAAGGTTCCGGTATTAGTACCTAACACTTAACATTTGTAAATGTCATGTAAGAGGGAAAAAGTCTTTGCCTATATGATTTATAATTGTAACATGGGCAGATTGCACCAGATTATCTTTGTGAGCATTGAATGCAATCACCAGGGCTCCAAAATAAATGGCAGAACAGGAGGCAGTGAGCCCATGGAGCCCAAGGTTGGAGCAACTCAACCACAAGATAAAGAATTCTGGCATAGTTTGAAGGCCAACTGAAAGAGTTATTCTGCAGTGACTAGGAACATACTACATCTTTAGTGCCAGATTTCTCGCTTCTAAATCTGGGCAAGGATATATTTTTGTGTGGAATAACAAGCTTGTAGTACTTTGTTACAAAAGATCTGGAGGAACAGAATGAGTCTCTAATACATTGACATTTGTGTGGATATATATTGCATATTTAATAAAACCTGAATATTGGGGCAAGAGCACCCAGTTAAATCCTAGGCAGACAGCTCAGGAAATTCCTATACCTTGAATACAAAGATAAACACCTGAGTCAGTCACACACACCTTTAATCCCAGCACAGAAAAAGCCAGGAGTGGTGACCTCCACCTTTGATCCTACAACTCCAGAGACAGAACTTCTGTTTCTGTGAATTTAAGGCTACAGCCATGTTGTTAATCCTAACCTGAATGAGCATATAAGGGCTGTAGAAACCTAGGGAGAACAGAAGCTACTGGGAGAAGGGACTGGCAACCAGCAGTGAGGCTGAGGAAGTTGTACGACAGCTGGGTGAGATTTGACTGTGGTGCTTTCTCTCTCTGATATTTCAGCCTTCCCCCAATAATTGACTCTGAGTCTCATTTGTGATACTACACATTTGAGCTGAGTTTGCAGCTATAGTGGGGAGGACAAAGTAGCTGGGATTTTAGCTGTGAGTTCCCACCAGAGGGGAAACAGAACTGGTAGAAGGAAAGCTATGATAAAGAGTACTGTCCAAGCTAAGGGTTTAGGACTAAGCCACAGCATTGTTTTCCTCAGGCTACACTTTCCAGAGAACTCAGGAACAGATACCTTGTAAGTTGAAAGTGGGAGGCACTGGGTGTCAAAATAAAGGAAAGGCAGAAGGGAGAGGGGCCTTTTCTGCTTTGGGTGATATGTCTGGTAACAGCAGCTGTGACGTGGACGATTGCAAAGTTATCTATAGCTAGCATGCTCCTAGAAGCAGGAGAAGGACAAGAGTGCTCTTCAGTCTCACTAGTAGAGCCTTCTTGTGTTCTGGCTTTAGTGGGATGTTGATGGTAATTCAGACTCTTGAGATTCAGCCCTGTGAGGAGGAGTTGGGTTCTTCAGCTTCCTCTGGTGCAAAGGATCGTTCAGTAGCAAAGTCTTCAGCAGACTGTAGGGCACTAACTCCCTGAAATACTTTTCCTTGTGTTCTCCAGTAGGCAGGGCAGGAATGGGATGACTTTGTTAAGTCCCCCACCACTTCAATTCTCCCAAGCTGTCTTGCTTTTTTGTGACTATTTTTCTACATAAAACTCTTTTGGTAATAATTCACGCCAGATCTCAGCTTTCCTAGAAAACAGCCTTTAAGACATGGATTAGGTCTTATTTTTCCACAAGTGTCTATCACCATTCTTGAAAACTATCTGAAATGTTGTGTCTTTTCATCAATGATTTAATTAAATCAGGTTAACCTTCAACCAACCATTCATATAGTCTTTCATTTTTTTATTCACTTATATATTCATGCACAAAGTCTTTTCTATTTCCATTATTCATTTCCCAATCTATTCACAGATATTGCTGAATTCATCTTTGAAGTTCAAGAGTGATGGAAAGAAAAGCGATAGAGGTTCAAATTAAAGATATTCCAGATGCTTTCCAGCTCCTAGTTATTTAATTTGTAGTTTAATTCACTTTTTGAGATTCATTTCTTCTTAACATAATTTTATGATGACCTAGCTGGAATAGTATACAGAAATTGCTGATACTAACCCAAAAAATGAAAGTTGGACTATTGTCGAACACCATTGGGCTCAACTAAATTCTAAAAGTAAGTATCTTGTTAATATCAAACACTTAAAATTAATCCTACCAAAACAAAATCTGTAGAAGTTCAGTATTGCAAGATCATGTTGAAGATAAACGAAGACATTTGAAAGTGGAGACTGCCATTTAATTCTTGAATCCGCAAAACTAAAAATATTATTTATGTTTACATTTGTTTTTATTATGTGGCAAAGTAACCCAGGATGAGATTATTTCAACTCTCTGAAATAAGAATCTAGGAATAACAATCATCTAAAACAAAAAAATCCAACTCTAAGTTACTTTTGATTTTAATAATAAAGATTGATACTATTATGAATCAAGTTTGCCTGTGACTATAGGAAAGCCAAACTTTTATTTACATGACTATTTTTTATTGACATCACTGAGTTACACAAAGGCATTTTTCTAAATGAGTGCTTGATGTTTGGTACTGTCAAAATTTTTAATCTCTGCATAAATTCATAGAAAAAACTTATGAACTAAGCAAATCTTGGTCATTTTATTTTCACAATTTCTATTAGAGATAGATTTCTTTTCATAGATATAATGTGACATGGCCTGTATTTTCTAATTTTTATTTGTTTGCCTGTTGGGCTTTCTCACTGGGCAAAGGGGACTGGTCCTAAAGATAATGGATTTAATGTACAAGAGAATTGGATTGACTGTAAATGCCCCTAATGTTGAAATGAACAGACTGAATAATTTCATATTTACTAGAGTTACCTAAGATCATTGAAAACCACAGATATTTATATTATGATTCATAACAGTAACAAAATTACATTTATGAAGTAGCAACAAAAATAATTTTATGAGTAGGGTTTTCCACAACGATGGAGAACTGTATTAAAGGGTTGCAGCATTAGGGAAGTTGGGGATCATTCTCTTAATGGGATGCCTGAAATTTCAGTTTGCTGCTGTGGCTGCTACTGTAGGAGGTGTCCTATGCTAGTATGATCTGAGTAAAATTGAGAATGATTGGATTAAACAGCGAGAATGAAAAACTCAGCTCCTGGACCAGTTTTTAATAGAAAATTGGAAACAGAAATGAACATATAACTGATGACAAAGCATTGCTATTTAGTGTGTGGCACAATTAGAGCTGGATACTTTTTCCTTGGTGCAAAAAAAGCTCAGGACATCAAATTTCTCCAACAATTTGGAATTTTATTCCATCCATGTACATGCATAGTAACAACATTTGTTGAGAAATTATTTCTATCAGAAGTAGAACATTATCTTTGTGATCACCAGGTGCAGTATTGCTACTCTTATATTTAAATAGATCTTATATATGAATTAAATTCATACTTGCAGCATTGAGTTTAGGGTTTCAATTTAGAGTGTGCCTTTCAAAAGATAAAACTGATTAATACTACTCCATTACTTACAATACTGCTTCCAGTAATTTTGTTCATTCTTTATAAAGTATTGCATTTAACAGCAAAGGTTTAAAAATTGAAACAGGGCTGCATCAGCGAAAGAAAATACAAGTACTATACAAGAAAGAAAAATGCCATCTTCATTTAACATACATGTTTAAGTTTGAGAAAATGGACAGAAATATACGGCTACATATGAATGCAAAGCCTAGTGACGAAGAGACTGTATTTGCTAAAATATAAAGTGCAAATGGAGCCTGATTATCCAAGAATCGACATCTTAAGGCGAACTTATAGCATGTGTATTTAAAACATGTTTGCAGGTTATATTTTAGCATATACATATATCTGCAACAGCATATAAGAAAAAATCAGGATACACAAGTGCTTTTGAAGCTATTTCTAAAATGCTTTTCTGTATTGTTTTTGTGACTATTTTCTTTAAAAGCTACTATACAGTGCAAACCATATGTGCTACACAAGAACTATACAATAACATTACAAATGACTTTAATAT
Source organism: Sigmodon hispidus (assembly GCA_004025045.1). Lineage (NCBI taxonomy): Eukaryota > Metazoa > Chordata > Mammalia > Rodentia > Cricetidae > Sigmodon > Sigmodon hispidus. The sequence continues at coordinate 135,292 of PVIH01000050.1, forward strand.
AAAGTTTTTAAATAAAAAATAACATAACCACAGCTATGAATACTGCTGGTAAAATAAATTAATTCTTTTTTGAAAATGGCACCAATAATACACTTTACTAATGGTCTGTAATGAAATTACATCTCAAGTCTTCAACTCAGCATAATGAATGTCTCCTAACTGCCAGATGTAATTCAAACAGCTTCTTTATTTTCTGGACTGTTTAGAAGAACATACTAAACACTGGTACCAAAGGTGACTGCTTTCTTTTTGAATTCAGTTAGTTCATTTGACATGTTCTGCTGCATGTGATGAGCAATAAAACTTCTTGTGAGTTATAAAGTTTGAAAGGTTATTGAACTGGATATCGCATAGCCGGCAGTATTTCCCACTGCTGGGAGCCTGGGTGGAGCCGTTCACACCTTTTGCTATGCTAGACAACTGTTCTTCTGCCGAGGGAATTCCTGGGGAGACATTCTCATTTGCAGCTAATGGGTTTTCAGAGATCCATGAAGGGGATTTGTGATCATCATCGTGCTGGGCATTCTGGGAAATGTTCTCTTGCTGTGGGTTGGTGGTAGGCCTTTCATCTTGCTTCAGTCCACCATTCACTATGACCATGCCTCTGTTTTTGGGCAACAGTGGCAGAGAATCTTTCTTGGGCACGGCACACCCATTTGAGGAGGCCTGACCTTTAGGAGACTCATTTTCTGCGTTTGTGCTTTGTTCTACCTCAGTATTGTGGATCACAAGAGAACCAGAAATGTAATCGCTTGGCTTTATGCCATAGTATGGAGAAAGCTGGTCAGCTCCCTTGGTCTTCTTTATTGCTCCAGGGTAAAGGCATTGGGGAAGAAACAAATGTTTGTTTTCTTCTTTTGTAGCAATGAGCTGAGCGGCTTCGCTGAAGACTTTCAGACCTTGTAAAGTTGCTAAATGGGACGAAAACAAATTTCCATTGGGGGAAGGCTGCTTGGGATTCCCATTCTTCTCACATTTGATCATGTTTCGGTCGAAGCTGACATCGGGGCTGTTCCGTTCGCTTTCTGGATTCGGAAAGACTTTGCTGTCAAGCTGACTCAGGTCATTACGCTGATGTGCAGTGACCGGGCAGAAATTCTGCTTGTGGGCCAGGTAGTTCTCGACCTTATTGAAGCTGATTTTGCACACCGTGCACTCGTGGTAATCTAGCAGCCTTTTGGGAGATGCGGTCGTCCGCTCAGACTGAGATAAACACTTTTTGCTGAGATCTATGGGCACGTCCATTTCCAGGCAGGGGACACTGGAATGGGTCGTGTCACATTTGGGAACAGGAACACATTTGTTCATAGCCAATGATGTTTCCAAGTGCTTTGAGACAATTCCTGGGAAGATGTCGCACCTTGGATGGTAGCATTCTCCTAGCCCTTCGGTGGGCTCTTGAGTGGAGCTACAAGGATTGCTGAGGTTGGCTACATCTAGGAATCTCTGCTGGACCAGGGGTGGCCTTTGCTCCTGTTCAGGTAGGCACATCTCATACATCTTTCTTCGTTTGCGTGTGCGCATGGTTCTCTGCATGGCTGGCACTTTGTTGGAAGCAGACCTCTTTAGCGGAGGGTCATGACGCGTTGCACAGTAATACTGTTTGTGGACCATGTATGTTTCATGCCTGCTGAAGGTGATGTTACAAGCTTCACAGGTAGTCTTATTTGGGTCACTTTCCCCATCCACTAAGGGACCATTGGGATTTTTCACATCGACTGGCTTTCCATTCATTTTGTCGTCATTGCTATTAGAGGTGGACAGCTTTTTGGCTTGAGTGGAAAAGTCCTTCTCATGGCCTTTCCCATTTGGGCCAATCAGATCTAAAACGGTGGAAGAGTTGATGCATGGTGCTTGAAGAAGTGGAGTCTCTGAGTCTGAAGAGTGAGCAGCTGGGTTGAGAAGGTTTATAGAAGCCTGGCCAGTGTTGGGACTCACAGCTTCAGGCATCTTTTCTGAAACACCCGGAAACTCAGGGGACTTGGCCATCTGCTGCCATCGGCTGCTGCAGTAGTGTTTTTTATGAACTAGATAGTTATCCAAATTATTGAATGTTATGTTACACTCAAAGCATGTAGCCCCTTTGGGCATCAAAGGGCTATAAATGACGGGAGGATAGCTGCTACTCCCGTGCCTCAGTCGCCGATGCACCAGCTCAGACATCTTGGCTAAGATCTCTGAAGCCTGAGGGACCATTGTGATGTCTTGGGGAAAAGCAAACTGAGATAGAAAAGGTCCCACCGGGAAAGAGGGCCCGATGTTGGGTTGCACTGGAGATGAAGCAAGTCTCGGGCTGGAGGGCTCAGACTTTATTTTTGTGTAAGAAAAGCTCTGTTTGTTTGCCGTAGGCTGTATCTCTGGTCTCTGGTTGGTGAGAAAGAGTTGCGTCTTTTTCTCACACTTGTCCAGTTCTGTGTCTGAGCTCGCATCTTTTGTCTGCATGGCCTTTTGGCTTTGGGAGAGGTCGCTTCTGGCCAATATGTCTGTGGCTGGCTGTAAGCTGTCTTCCGTTCCACTTGGAGAGTGCTCCATGTCGCTTTCTCTGGGAAGTTTGCCACTGGGGACATGGAGGTCCTGGTGTTGCAGCAATTCTCTCTGAGTCTGGAAGCCAAAATGGCAGTGGTTGCATCTGAAGGCGGCTTGAGTGAGATGGGAGAACAGGTGTTGGTGGAAGTTGATGACGGAATCTGCAGTGTAGCTACAGACTGTACATTTTAAACTTGCCCCTGGGGGCAGGAACTCTTCCATTTTCACCCCTGGAAAGATACAAAGTAGGAAAGGTGAGAACCACACCTGTTTGTTTCCCATTGATGGAAACCTTTACTCATAAGCTTGTGTGGTCAACACAACAGACAAAGAAATACCTCACATCCTAATCTGTAATACTGGTATTTTAGTGACATCTGTGATAGTAATTTCCTAAACTTCTTTGTGAGTTTTCTGGTGTAGATGGGGTGAAATTATAAGTTCTTTTATTTTATGGGACAATGAAAAAACTTTTAAAACCCAAGAGAATTATAATAATGAAGCTGTGTAATAACAGAGTCCTGCCTAAGGCTTAGATTTATAATTTTTATACCACCTGAGTCCTATGCTCTATAGTAGAAAGAAGTGAAAAGTCATTAGAATGGCTACTAGCTACTGAATACCTACATGCAAAAAGAAACTACACTGCACCAGTAATCACTTGACGCAACTTTTATCTTTTATATAAACCTATTTATTTGGTGGTTTTACAGAATGTGGTTTATCTGTGCCTATGGCTGATATTTGTCTGGTAGACAATGGTATGTTAATAAAGTCAGTGTGGATCAGCATCCATAATGGTTGATCACTATCTGTTGCTGACCAGTTATTGCCACTGATGGTGGAGGTAAGTATCATACAGAACAACCCCTGCTTCTGTTTGTTTATGTGTGATGAGAACAGACTGGGCTTCTTTTCTCTGGACTGTGAGCTTGAAGCCAGCCTGATCTACATAATGAGTACCACTGCAGCCAGGGTAGAAAACCCCTGCTTCAAATAAAATAAAATATTAAAAATTAGGGAAAAATTTTAAAAATATTTCTAAAAATATTTAAATTTAACATAATTCTACACATTTAAAATTATAAGAATGGAGATTCCATAGGTTAAAGTGACAATAGCTGAAATTCATTTTAAATATAGGTAAGAATAGCTCTCCTAACTTCCTGTTTTTCTTAAGGAACCAAGAATACTTTCATGTCATAAAATTCAGCTAAGCTTTATCTACACATACTCTGGAAATTGAGAAATTTTTAATCTACCAAAAAGAAGCTTTAACTGCTCAGCAACTCTTCTTTAAAAAAAAAAAAAATGTAGCTACTGTTTCTTCCTTAGCACATGAAAAACCCCATGATCAGTTTCCAAAGATCACATGACATGAAAAACAATAAAATGAATGGCATTAAACAAAAAGAATAGAAATAATACTGCTTTGCTAAAGAGGAAAATGAATGTAATGATTTGGCACACAGTCTAAACACTGCAGTAGATGTTGAAGCAATCAGAGTCAAGTCTTTTGGCTAAAATATGTTGCATCTAAACAGTAGCCGGGAACACTCTTTGATCCAGTAAAATATCTATCTATCTATCTATCTATCTATCTATCTATCTATCTATCTAATTATCATCCATCCATACATACACACATCCCATCATCCATCCATCAATCTATCTTTCTATCTGCATATATAATATAGAAGGTATATATATGCATATATGAATGTATGTGTAAGAAGTATAGAGTACCCCAAAGCAACTACAGAAACATTAGAGGTCCTTACCACTGTGTGAGTTCAGATGCATCTCGAGAGCTCGAGCATTGGAAAAGCTCTTGGTACATTGTGGAAAGGGGCACAGGCTGGAAATCTGATGAGTATTATCTTCATTTTCTTCAGTCACTGGAGCAGCTTCTCTTTGTCTCCCACTACAGTAGTACATCAAATGGGCTTGCAGGTTCCGCTCGCTCCGATACCAGATGCCACAGGATTTGCAAGGGAATATATCCTCTGCAGCAAAACCAGAGACATATTAGCTGCTGTTTGGGGATTTGAAATAAGGGTAAAGTAACATTTATTTCTATCTTTATGAGTCTTCTCCCAGGTTCTAAATCTGGGTAATTAAGCACTGAGGAGTATGCTATTGGGTAGCTCTTCTATAGTAGGCTCTTCTAAGAAATAGTACCTTCTGAAGTTTAACTTCCCACAGGCTGTTTAGAAATTAATACTGTAAGGGGATGCCAATATAATTTCATTTTATAATTATGATTTATAAAAACATGGATTCATAATAGCAATAAAAATTGGTTTACCTGATTAGTTAAAAGGTATGAGTGTGGTTGCTAGATTATGATACCCTGAATGTCCATTCTTGATATCATTTGTTAATTTAATGAATTTACTACAAACTGCCTATAAGATGCCAAACTCTATATTGGGTTTGGTGTAAAACAGGAGGATTGACTTCTAGAGTTTAAGAGCTTACATTCTGAGCTTTTAGTGAGTGATTAGACAGCATTTTTACAGCTTCCTAATGGATCTGAAAGATGATCTGGGTCCTACACAGTGGTACCCACTGGGCTTCTGTGGGATGGGATAGAGGTAGGAGCCAGTCAGATAGGCAATGGTTAGAGAACTGGTAATGCTGCTCCTTAGATCTGATGTGGACAATGAAATTGACTTATTCAGGTAGAGATAAAATTTCCATCATCTTTATAATAGCCACAGTGCAGAGGAAGCCATGGAAGCCTGGGAGGACCTGGCTGCTGGCAGAATGGGGAAGGGCAGGACATATTATGGACATCTTATAGTCTCTTTTGAGAGGCTTTCATTTGGTCTCACTGATGGAGAATCAGTGCCTAACACAAGAGCAGAGTAGTTCTGAAGACAGCAAATGCAGGAGAAATGTTTTCCAAGTGGTAGGAAGCAGGTGCAATGATGTAAGTGAAATATAATGAAGCTTGAACAATAATCTTAGTGATACTGAATCTATGAAGTCATGCTGTGATGTGTGATTTCCACATTTTCCTTCTCATATAGTTATAGGTGAGAAAACCATAGGAAACCTTGTAAGTTGTGTAAAGTAGTGGTTCTCAACATTCTTAATGCTGTAGCCCTTTTATACAGTTCTCTTTTATACAGTAGTGACCCCCAACCATAAAATTATTTTTCTTGCTTCTTTATAACCACAATTTTGCTACTGTTATGAATGATAATGTAAATATTTTTGGAAATAAAAGTTTGTCGGGGCGTCTTGACCCATAGGCTGAGAACTACTGGTATAAAAGCTTACATTGAGATTGGAATCTGACCTTAAACCTATACATCGTGTCTGAATGACAAAGTGACACAGACATTGGGATTATATGAGGTAAGCAGAGATTTGTAGATGAGATAGAGCAGGATTTTTCAGGTTTAGGTAGTGTGAGATGGTCTAGCCTGATCCCTGTATTGTAAAAACAGGGTTTTGAATGTTCTCCAGAGGGTTTGGGGGAACATAGGGTACCATTAGACATATGGTCTTTGGTATTTCTGAGATAAATACAGAGGTACATGGAAATAAGTTTTAAGAGAGTTCTAAACTCTGCAGAAAGAGCTAGACTTACTATTATTGGAACAGAAATATATTGCAAATGTTAAAATAAAGGTAATGGCTCTGTGGAACCATGAATCAGAAATAAGAAAAAAACTAAGGATAAAATTCTAGTAGAGAGGAGGTAAGAGCAACTTCAAAATAATGTGCTGATGTCCCTGCTTTGTTATTTAACCCATTCTTCCTAAGGTAAGTATATTTACGCTATTTAAGAGGCTGCATAGTTAATACAGTGTATACTTCAGCAAAGTCATGTCAACGGATGGATTTCAGGATGCTAATGATAATCTCTGTTTATATTGGGTCATTTGAGATTAATTATTTTCTTGCTACCAAAAGTAAACAGGTATGTTCTTATATGCAATATTACACATTGGAGCATTATAATTGAATTAGATTATTTGTAATAAAATTATTATGCCTCAAGTCCAAGTTAGTCTCAGTATTTCATGGTCAATGCAGTAAGAATAAAAATAAAGAATATAAATATTATTCCATTAAATAAATCAAGTAAAAATTGATTAGGTTGAAAATCCTTGGCCTATTTATTGGATGTATAATAATTGTAGAATCACCTATGAATTTCTTTAATCATAATTATGGTTGGATATTTTTATAATAATGTAAATTATTATTGCTGCCTAGCTTCATTTTCCATTAGTAGTCTAAAAAATTTCAAGTTCATTTTAAGACTAGATGCATTTATTATTACTAGCATTAGTATCATTCTTTTCTTGCAAGGTGATTTCCCACAGAGAGCTCAGTAAAAGCAGATCTTCTCAGAAAACAGAAATTGATCAAATCATTGACTATTCACCATGTGAAGTTCCATTTTATGTGTTCAAGGTATCCAAATTAGTTCACTATTCATCTTAGTAGAGTAAGACCACCTAGATAGATTTGTGACAATATATTTTAAAGTTATACTTCTTTTCTTTTAACCAACAAATATTTTGATTTGTCTAGGCTACCAGGCATTCATCCTGGTTACATGGGTAAAAACAAAATCTCTACGTACTTGGAGCAATTTATTGGAGGCTAATAATTAATCTTGTTACTTTCTTTTTTAATATATATATTTTATTTTATGTAAATTGGTGTCTTGCTTGCATGTATAACTGTGTAAGGGTGTCAGATCTTAGAATTTCAAACAGTTGTTAGCTGCCATGTGGATGCTGGGAATTGAACTCAGGTCCTCCGGAATAACAGTCAGTGCTCTTAACCACTGAGCCATCTCTCCAGCCCCATCTTGTTACTTTCAAATACAATAAAAATAATTTTACATCAGAGCTAAGGCTACATATTCTATATCATTAGTGCTTATAATAAAATTTTATTTTTAAATTTATATTATTTTTTTTCAAGTTTTTAAATTCCATGGCCTTTAACAAATAGAAATTTTGATGCTAGAGAATCATCAATAAAAACCATTGGGCTCTTCATTGCTAAATGTATTTGAGTATTATTCAATAAGTAGAGAATAGAAGTTTTTAGTGTGATTGACATTTAGAAGTACAATCAGACATAAGTGGATTGCAAGCTTTTTTCTGCATTCTATATGAAGCAAATACCATACATACATGCCACAAAATGAAGAAAATCTTTGTTTCAGATGCTTGTCAGAAGACATTTTTTTCTCCCATATATACCCATCACCTGCACAAAGCTGGGATACAGCACTCAGCACTTACTATTGACAATAGCTGTAGGCAAAATAGAGGCCATGGCAGCTTGCTGAGGAAGCAGCTGAATAGAGTCCAGCAGGCGGGCCGGGTACATCCCTTCTGTGAGAGTCATCTGACTGGCAGCTTGTAGCCTTGAGTCAAAATCCACCACAAAGGCAATTAGCTCTTCCCCCTCTGAGATGACCTTCGTAGTGGTACACCAAAGCTGACCCCCTGTTAAGAAGAGAGAGACAGAGGAGGAAAGGTTGACATGCAACGCAAGAGCCAGCTGCATGCTAGACTGATGTCCAAAGCATCTTCTCAAGTGTTCACATGAGTATTGCCTGGGAGAGAAGTTTGATCAGACTGCAGATGTGTGTCTCAGCCAGACTCTGTGGGCAAATGTTCTCGTGGCATTAAGCAACATTTTTAGCAACTAACAATAGGGGAAAACTAGGGAAAATCCAGGTAGGCTCTGCGGAGTTTCGTCAATGGTCTGTCCGGCTCTTGCTTAAATCATTAACCTGCTATGACATTGGTAGAGTGCCTGGAAACCTGCCTGGGAAGGACACACTTGCAAAAATTTACTCCAGATAAGCTTTTGAAGTTACTATTACTATTTCATTAACTAATGGGAGAAGCAACTGTTTGTCACCTTCTTCCCACCTCCCACTTCCTCTCCGACTATCCCTTTTTCTGCTTTCCCATTTCTTAGACACTGGGAGTGCAGATGTTCCAAGTTACAAAAGGAGCAAACAACAGTTTATAAAATCTAGGCTGTTGAAGTGCAATTACAGGGACTCTGACCCTTTCTGTGTATACTGCTATCTATGTACTTTTTTACTTTGATAGGCAATCTTATACAATACCCAGCGATGTCCCTTCTTTATCTCCATTTACCCTGATTGAACATCCTGCAAAAGAGGATACACCAAAGATTCTTTTCAAAAAGGCTTATTTCAATAAAGATTTGTTTAAATGAAAGGAACCTTGTCTTCAAACACTGAGATATACCCTGGCTCTGCATTTCAAATGATCACGTGAAGTGCATTAAAAAGAAAAATTAACTATGCAAGTACATCTTCTAATGTATTGGAATGTGATAGTGAACACTCATTTATTTAACATGTTTAGACAGGCAAAGCACTTATATTTTGTTATCTCCACTCTCAGGCCTAGATACATATCCCACACAGTTATGTCTGCAATAATGTGGTGTACTTGATATTTTATAAAGCACCCCCCATTGTGTATGTGCTGGAATGCTGTATATTGTACTCATTAACTAAGAAAAATTGTACCCATTTTGATAAGTCGTATTGCTCTGCTTATCTTTCAGCATAACTGTCATTTCAAGTACACTTCATTTTTTTCCAGCCCTAGAGATCATGGTTTTTAAACAACTTGTGCAAATCTCATGGAGATAAGAGCAGTATATGACATGGCAGAGCCAAGGCGGGGGGCGGGGGGGGGACTGAAGATGACGCTCCAGAAACATCATGAGCAATTAACCAAGCTTTAAAGTAAGCATACGGAACACAGCCCAGGAGGGTATGTGTCTGTGAAAAAAGAAAAGAAAGATTATAGTCCTCAAATTTATGACCAGTTTTAAATGCAATCATGAAGATAGTATAATACCACAGGGCAACATGTACCCACCCCAACCACATTTTGATGTCAATATTTCTTTCTCAAAGCATACAGGTTTACTGAAATTGAAATAAAACAGATTTATTTTGTTGTTGCAACTCAGCTTTTTTTTTTTTTTTGATTAAGAATAAAGTCTCATTTTTTTAACCATGTATCCCCTTGTTCAGACTCCCTTCCCCCTCCAGCCCCTCCTGGAAAGTCATTCTCTCTTCTCCCCATCACTTTATCTCCTCCCCAGCAAGGAAATGAGGTCCCAGGGTCCCAAGGTGACTTAGTTCAGCATCTACTCCAGTCAGATCTGCTTTCCTCATCCCACCCAACATCAAGACAGCGTCAAGTGTTCCTCTGGAGGGAGTCCAGAGTCCCCGTAGTCCAGATAGTTTAAATTTTTCCCATCTTAATGTCAGGAGGTATGTTTACCTGTTTTGAGTGAATCATAGCTGAAAGTTTTGAAAATAACTTAAAGTTAGGCTAAGGTGGGTTTTTTAATATATATTTATTATTTGGTGATTTTACATCATGCACCTCATCAAACTCAGACTCAAGGTGACAATCTGAAGTTTTAGAAAGGCACACAGTTGAGTGAGGAGCTCTTTAAGGTCAGGGAGCAATAAGAAAGCAGCCTAGTTCTCTTTAGCTGAAGTGCCTTTCCTGCTAGGATTGGTTGATGATCAAAGGTGGTGATTAATTCCTTGTAACCATTCTTTGTCTTCAATTTCCTGATATAAAAAAGTTATTGATGAGTGTGTATGCATCCTAAAGGTTTAAAGTAGAGATGAGCAATTGCTTTTTTATGTATAAAAGTTGAGTTTTGTGAGTCCTCTAAGGTTCCTTTTAAGATTAGCTTTTAAGATAAGTAATAAAATGATTGGCCTTTTTTTTTTTTAATAACTGCACAATGCATCCTGCAAGTAAAAAATACTTTGATTTTCTATACTGTTAATCCTATTAATCTACATCAAGTTCCTTGGGTATGAATGTCCATAAGTTCTACGGATAATCTGTTTTTCACCTGTAATACTTACAATGTTTTAATCATGTTAAGAGATATGGAAAACATGCTGGGTTTTTACTTGTATTCATTGTCATCATTCACTTGAAAAGCAAGAGTGCAGCCACATTGGAATTTCTATACTGCCTGAAAGATTTTGTTGGGGAACATAAGGCACAGATGAAAAATATAAAAGGACACTAAGGAAGAATGAAGAGAGAATGAGAAGGAATACATCAAGAATAAGAAAATTAGGAGGAAACCATTAAGAGAGTTAGAAGGAAAACATCAAGAGAGACAGAAGAGGCATTACTGGATAGAGATAAGAAAAGATAACATAGAATACAGAATCAGGATACAAAAGAAGAATAAGAAAAGGTCTGAATGAAACCATCAAGAGAATGTGTATCTTCTTTTCTTAACCCCCTCAGATAAAAAAATGTATGGGTTTCTCTTTGAGCTCTGCACTGCTGGAGGTGGCCCCTGAGGCAGGAAAAAAATTAAGCAGCTTGATAGTTGTTATACACTTCTGCATTCTTAGATCTGCCTGTGTTGTTTCACATTTTGTCATTGCTACCACTTGTTTCCATTTTGTGGTTTACTCAGGGTGTATTATTTTGGAAGATTGACTTAGACTGAATACATACTGTGCAGATTTGACAAGAAAGTTAGCAAGGATTGAATTTTTTAACTTACTCATTCATTCTTTCTTTCATCACTTATTCAGTGTGGTGAAGCCTCTGCTATGTATCAGACACCATTATGCACCACTGCACAATCAGAAAACATATGCCAACAAATAAATCAAAATGTATATCACACTATGAGTCACTGACCCTTCTTGAGGGAATTAGGCAAGCCATTCAAAGTGACATTTTACTGCCTCTGGGATAAGTAGAAGTGAAACATCAAGTGTCTGTGTAAGTAGGAACAGGCAGGCTCATCATTAGTAGGCATGAAGTGAGAACGTGAGCAAGTACAGAATTATGGGAGAACCTGACTTTGGAACAAACCTTAAGTTGAATATCTGAAGACAAAGGTGTGGATTAGGGGCACTATGTCCTGGAGCGAGCAAATCTGCATGAATAATAGAAAGCTACTTTCTCAGGAATTTTGTGTGTTGGTTGGTATTTTATTGCTAGCTTGAGGTTGGCCATGGTTACAGCATTTATCAGGATTCCTCATAAAAGACTTAGAGCAAGGTAGAGAAATCTAAGTATAAAGTGAATATAATTATATCTGTCCCTTGCTAGGGAGAGAGAGATACACATTTATTTTAATGAATAAATACATTGTTAACATCATTAATATTATTAATATATTAACATTATTAATATATTTTTCCTTTATGTAATCTAGAGAAAAATTCATTGGCAAGATATACTATATACAGTGGTGTATAAGTTACTGCACTAATTTAGTAGTCTCAAATATAAATTATGGGGAAAAAAGAATCATATTGAAGAGATAACAAAAAGACAGGCTGACTGTAGTGATTTCCTTGGAAGAGAAAAGAAAGAAAGATGTTGAGATGACACCAAGCCTAGTGACCTTGGACTACAAATGGTGGTTGTGGCCTTATTTTGACAGGAAGCTGGATTAGGAACACCTAGTATTATAATTACATACATACAACCATGGCAACAACAACAGAAAATTGGTACAGGTCAGAAGCCGGTTTAGGACTTAAGATAAAATATAGTTGGTATACTTCATTTGCTTTACACATGTCAGTTTCCCCATGAGGTGAAAGTTCCCTCTTGGGGGTGGAGAAAACTAAAGCTTAGAAAGTTTTCCTTCCAAGAGATGTGTGTGTGCAGTGGCACAATCATGGCTTTGACTTTGGTCTTCCTAACTTCATAGTCTACTTGTGGATGGGGGAGGGGAAAAGGAGACAGAAAGGAAAAGTGTTGTAGTAGGTTTCTGGCCAGGTCTTTTGGGTCTAGCCTCGAGGTTCTGACTCACTCTCAGCCCCACTGGCACTTCGGCCCAAATAATCACACACAAGCTTATATTAATTTTACTCTGATCAGCCTAGAGCTCAGGCATATACCTTGCTAGTTCCTTCTTCTGAATTAAACCCATCTTGTTCAGCCATGTGACTCAATACCTTTTCTCAGAGCAGCATTTCAGCTTCTTTCCTGCTGCTGTCTCATCATTATGTCTTTGTTGCATCTCTTCTCTGCTCTGAGATGTTCCCAGAGATTTTTTTAGTCTGGTAGCCCCGCCCACACTTCCTATCTGCCTTTGACCAATCAGCATTTTTTTTAATTAAACCAGTAGGCAGGCAGGACAATTATTTATATTGGAATAGAATACAATCCAACTACAGAAAAGGGAGAGAGAGACAAAGACAGAGACACAGAAATAGAAAGAGGAGCAAGAGGGAGAAGGTGCTTATATGTGTCCAGATAATAAATTATATTGTTAAAGGCAAAGTTTGAGATCCTAAAATAGCTTCTAAGTGAATGTATTTAGCAGGCAGCAGTGATTTTGGAAAAAAATATAAAGATTATAGAAAAAAACATTTGAGACCAGATGATAGCTCATATAAGCACTTAGGAAGCAGGGACAGGTGAATCTCAGTGAGTTCCAGGCCAGCTAGAGCTATAGCAGTATCTCAAAAATGCAAGAAACAAATTGGTATCAGAAGCCATTAGCACACTCTAAGAGACAGTGATGCTCTTTGCATTGGTGAAGTAGCCCAGAGAGAGCACAGATTACAAAGGACCACATAGGGGACTTGAAAATACTTAAGTGTAGTAAGAGTTTCTGACTACAGACTAGCCCCGAGATCCAGACTTACAGTCCCAAATAACCACACAAATGCTTATATTGATTACATGCTGTGTGGCCTATGGCTCAGGCTTATTGCTAGCCAGCTTTTCCTTCTTAACCCATTTCTATTAATGTACCTCTTGCCATGTGGCTGTGGCTTATCTGAATTCCTTTGCATCTTTCTCTCTCAGCAGCAACTTACAGCATTTCTACCCTCTTTCCTCTTTATCTATGCTCAGATTTCCTGCCTGATATTAAGATGCCTTGCCATAGATCAAAACAGTTTCTTTATTATCCAGTGATAATTCACAGCATACAGAAAGATGTCCCACATCACATAAGGACTGAGCAGAGGGGAAGGGTTAGGTCCCTGTCAAGCACTATTGGTCTAATTGGAACCTTTATTCTAATTTCTCACTGCTATGCCAAATTCAAGAGAAAAGAAATGTCATCAGAAAAGGCAAAGCATTGAAAACGGTGAGCAAAGTCATCTGTGTTTCAAAAAAGCAGCTAAGTCATTTCATAAAAGAAGACAGAAGCTACATATATCTGTGAACTGTATCTTGACCAATTAGAACTGGAATTAGTTTCTTGCAATCAGTTATGGCTCGAGGAGGCCAATTTCCTAAGCAATGTTTTAGACTTAGCATGTGCTGCCAATTCAGGTTTGCATCTGCATGCCATGCAGTTGTTGCATTCACCCGGAAGCAAATTAGATGCATAAGAATGTTAAGTCCTTTGAATATTTAACTGGATATTCAATGTAAACACAAAGAACTACCTTTGCTTTTAGAACAGGAGCAGAACTATTATTTTTAACATTAGCAAATAACAAGCATTGGTTAGGATGTAGGGATACCTGCTAAGTTAGAAGTAATACAAAATTAAATAAGATAGGGAATCTTAAAAATTAAGAATGCAATTACCCCTGATTTATAGTTGCGCTTTTAGATATTCCCAAAAGAGATAAGGTATGATATTGAAGAGGCATTGGAATATACATGAACACACACCCATAGCATAATATCATTGTCACAACAACTTAAGCATGAGGTCAAAGTACCCATCAACATATGAATGAATAAGGAAAATATGCTAAAATGGGGAAGAGAAGGGTGGGCAAGAGGGAGACAGAAAAGAGAGAGAGCAGAGCCTCATTCTTTGATGATATACTCTATTGTCCTGTCATTGTACCTCTGTTTCAAAGGGCTCAGACATTGGATATCACCATGAGAAAGATGGAGCCACTGACTCACACTTGGGGTTGAGGTAGAGACAATAGCATCCCAAATACAATCACACAAAGTTACTTTATGGAACACCTCCTGAGAAGTCAAGCAACCAGAGTCCTCAATCTACCAGAGTAGGACACTATTTGGCAAGCATTCTCTTCACATTGGAATGAATACATGTTGAATCTTTTCATCCATTGACAATTGCTAGAGTGATATATTACTTACTTTGTAGCTTCAAGTTTCTGCCGGTTACCAGTGTTGAAGAACAGACCTCTTAAATCTCTTTACAGATGAAGTTTAGAGTTCTTAATGGATGTTTTTGGGCTTTTATAGAAAGAAGTACTCTTAGTTCCTCAGATTTAAACAAACAAACAAAAAGCCCCTTTTCAATATAATAGTTTGCACTAATAACATGTTCATATGAACATAAAAAGATTTATATTAAGTTACAAAGTATATTATAACAATGTAATATTTGCTCAATTGATAAAACTTTTACCATTTTCAGCATCACTAAGGAAGGAATGTTGTTATACTATGGAATTCTTGGCAGACAATGAAGCATAGTGGGTAGGTGAAATCACTGAACTGGATCTGTACTCAGTGCTAGTGTTGGAAAGTGAAATCAGTGATTAAGAAAGTCTAGTTTTAATCTTAACTCGATAGTTAATGTGTAATGTTGGAAATTTCTTTACATTGGCACAGAAAATGGTAGATGTAAACTAGAGATATTTTTTAAATTATCAAGATCCTTTTGGGTATAACATGCTAAGAACAGTAATTATTGCACATTCATTCAGCAGTCACTATGTGTTACGGATCTGTAGTGTACCAAGGGCTTTGCATGTACTTTCTCAATGATTTTTTTTTACAAGATATTAATGAGCTGACTTTAGTTGATACTCATTTTACTGTGATACCATGAGGATGGAAGGTCATAGTGCTAAGAGGAGAATTGGATGAAGAAAACGCTTTGGGGTAATGGATTTCACCCCTTAGACCTTTGACTCATATTCTACATGAAACATCATGAGTTCCAAGCCATCTGTTGTACTCTGAAGCAGAAATACAGCGGTTCCCTTTCTAAAATAGTGTTAGAAAGATGACAGAGAGATTATACAGAGCTTGGAAAAGAAGTGGTCCAGTTTTGAGAATAAATCCACATACCTTGTGATGCGGAGGTGACCCTGGATGCTAAAGTGAATCCATAAAATAGGAAGCCTTGAATGGGTCAAGTGTAAGGTACAATTTTAAGCACTTTGTACACTAACTCACTCATGCTAAGAGTTATTAGTGGCCAGGTTAAAGTAACATTTTACCAGTTTCCTGATTATGTTGCAAGTTGAAACAGATATATAAAGGGGTCTCAAGTTTCTACATACCCCAAAAGTGTTGGCCATCCATTTTGACTACACTGTAGAGCCTATAAAGAACTTTGACTTTATGCTGATTTCAAGGTTCTGTCCCTCATGGATAGAATCAAAGGCTTTGGGTGTGAAGTTTGAGCTACTGGGTTTAAAAAAAAAATCCCAGAATACTTACCATGCCAGCAGATTGAAGTACACCAGACATAGAGTGAACTTTAGGCAACTTGTATATGGTATGGTGAGTGAGTGTCTATGAAAAATACTGAATTTCTTAATACTGAACTGCCTCTTCAAAATATTTAGACAATTTGGTGGAAAGATCCATTTTGGAACTCAGAAGTTGACAGTTGAAAGTGGCTTTGAGTGTTCTCTTTGGTTTTGTTATATAAAGGATATGGAACTGCTGAGTAATCCAGTTAGACATTGTCAATAAAGAAGGAGAAAGTCTTGGTATTCTCAAATTTGTTGAGGCCACTTGGAACTCAGTAAATCTGTGAGCTGTTCTTGCCTTTAGAAATGCTTACTTTTATATTAGTTTGAGGGTATGTAGCTTGCTATTAAGAATTACTGATAATAATATACACAACCCAATGGTGGAAAGATTATAGAGTACAACCAGGAGAAAGAGAAAAATCATATTCACAGTTCACAGACATGGAATTTTATCTGATAACAATGATCTGCTGCCTTCCAGGGCTTCACTAAAAGGAAAGGTTATTTTAGATTTCCTCAATGTCTGTCTCTCTTTAAATGGAATTACTCTCCCAGGTCTTCAGATTCCCACCATACTCCCTTCATAGCAAAGGACAAATGCATTCAAGGTTCTGTAGAAAGCAAAAACTACCAAGACGTTGACATTCCTGGAAAACCCAGGACTTGTGCTTCTCAGTAATGTTTATGATCAAGGTTCTTGTACAAACAGATATGGTGCCCAGCAGGAAGCTTGAACAATTTTTCCCCATCATAATTGGTGTCAAAACTGCAGTGAGGTGTCCCACAAGTTTCAGTAATAAAGAATAAAGTCACAGTTCAAACCTGATTATATTTTAGGAATTTCATGCTCACCTTTCTAGAAGCAGTAGCCTCAAATATCTCTCCATTCTGCCAAATTTTTCACTTGCACATTTTATTAGGAAATGAGTGTCTGCACAATGCCATGCAGACCTTTGCTGATAAACTCTAATTAAGATTAAGACAGAATTTTTGGAAAGGATCCCATCATTAGCAAACATGATAAACACAAAAATACTCCCTACTTGTCAACCAGGAGCAATTCAGTAACCTAACAGTATTATCTGTTGCTAGGATACAGAACTGACAAAGCTTCAATTATATTGTTCGACCATACCTATAGAGTTCTGTATAAGCAAAATATGTTCAGAATAAAAGCATTTAACTTCATCCATGCTATCTGCAATTCACAGCTTCTTACAATGGTAAAAATCAGGTTAATAATTACATAGTATGCTGAAAAATCTTTTCTATGTGTTATGTCTATACATGTTTCTTTCTAATTTATCTGTGTGATTGATAGACGTGCTTGCTTTGTAAAAAATAAGGAAATGCAAGCAATGGAAGGCTGTAAACATCTGGTATAACCAGTGGGCTCATCAAGATACTGACCTGCGCTTAGCATAAAAATATGTAGAAAATTGAACCAATTAAATAACATTTAGAGTTTTTACTACACTGCCTCACTATACAGTAGGATAAAGAGCCTTAAGCAAAGAGATAGAAATCCAATGAAAACTTTTTTTCAGCTAAAAAACAACCATCCTTACCAAACAATAAAAAAATAGATGATTTATAATAAAGATTTATGGCAATGGCTTTTCTTGGGATTATTTTTAAAGCTGAAGTTAGTAACTTTTACTCCAAAGCATTAAGTCATCAAGTCTTACTTTTTTCTTTAAACTGGGGGCTCATTAAAAGAGCCTCCCCCACCCCCCAGATACAGGCATTTGACAAGGAAAAAACAAAACAAAACAAATCTTCTTATGTGAAGAGGGTCATTCTATGAAGCAGACCTTTGTGTGTATTTTGACGTTTGTGACTTTCACAGAAATTTGAGGAAAATATAGCTATGTCTGACTGAACTAAATAACTAAATAGCTACGGAATATAAAATAGTATATGGGCTGAAAGCTT
>PVIH01000050.1:153338-193338 GCA_004025045.1 Sigmodon hispidus
GCACACACACACACACATGCACACACACACACACACACATGCACATGCACACACACACACACACACATGCACATGCACACACACACACACGCATAAGCACGCAAGCAGTTTCCTGAAAAAGGAAATCCTTCCTTGTCTTACTTATTGGGTCATTAGCCTCTTTTAATTTTACAAAATTATTAGAAAGCCAGAATTGATGCTCTTTCTGAAATCTAATCTTTCTTCAAACTAGGGAAAGACCTGGTTGGAATGATTGTCAAAAGGCAGAATTTCTCCCTGTTCAGCATGGAATATTGTGGGCTTTTTGCCTCCATCTCAGGGGTTTAGCCATGAACATGGGACATAGATCTATACATAGACATGTTGCTTAATACAAATTTTATAATGAATTCAAATCCAACGCTCTTGAAATTCTTGACAGTGGAGTATTGCCGGGAAGGGAACTTATAAATTATGGGTGCCCCTTCTTTGAAAACCGCTTTGGAGGTTTCTTTGTGCATCAGCAAATACAGTAGGACTATGAGGCATTGTGTGGGTCCTCCTGCACAGCACCTGATAAAAGAATAAAGAGCTGTGACATATTCTTAAAACAATAGAGGAATTAAAAAGAAACAATGGGCCAGCTGCTTCATTAATACAATCAAAAGGAAGCCCAGCACAGAGGAGTGCAGATAATTAAGCATTACTCTCTTAGCCCTCCTTTCTATCACAAAATTGCCTAAAATGTATTAACTACTTCATAGTTGTGAGATAGATCTGTACACTTGTTTATTTGGAGTTGATTAATGCCTTTTTTCTGTATTCAGTAACATGCCAACTCATAGTTTACAGTAGTTTTTGAATAAAAGAGAATAAGAATAATTGATAAAGATCTACACAACACACAGCAATAAATCAAAATGCATTTTGCAAAAGGTCTTTCCTGTTTTAAAACAATCTTTACCGTTTTTCATTTGTTATTGGTAACACAGGGCATTTGAGGGCATTCAGCTTTCCCAAGCTGGCATGGCTGAAATCGTTTTATAGGATACCCAGCAGTTCCCTGGAGGGTTACTGGAGGAAAATCACACTTGATCTGCAACTCTAGATGTGGCTGTGCTGTTTGAGCCAATAGATAGATTTATTAAATTCCTTTTTTTTTTCTGGTCAAGGGAAATGGACAAATGATTGAATAGCATGCCATATACAATGTTTATTCTCATCCACTCTACAGGAAATACAAACATGCTTTTGTATGCCATCTATATCAAAATAATTTATAATTTATTATAAGTAGGCTTTCAGTCTTCAGCTGTTCTGGGGATAGCTTTTCCTCTGCAGTAAATGGCACATTTAATTGGGTAAGAACCAGAAAATTGGTACCTGGATATTGAGTGCTAGATGTTAAAGTCAGGTAAGAATTGTATTCTGGTTTTCTCATAAGTGTTTTTTCTAAGTATTTTTAGGTTAACATAAATCCAACCTGAAAATTATAAACTGTTCTACCCAAATGGTCACTTAAAATCTAGTTAATGCCATTCTGATGACTTTAGGATCTTAATTGAAGAAAAAAAAGAGAGAGAGAGAAAGAAATAGACCAGGAAATAAGGAGATGCATACAGTTGAGGCACTCAGGTGTACTCTAACACTAAGAAAATTATTGTCTTACACAGATGTTGTATGTAAGCTATAATACATCCAGTGAGGTGCTCTTTACACAGGCCTTTCTGTACTATGTCAGAATTTTAGAGGATTTGGAATATTATGTTTGGCTTTGTAACCTGGCTCATGACCAGTAGCCACTTAATTAACTCAGTTAAAATTTCTTCATATACCAGGAAATGACATGCAAAAACAGAAAATATACACAAGAATGATCATCTTGAGAGCCACTGCATATGTTTGTTTATGGGAATTTTTTGTTTTGACTGGGTCTACAAACTCACTTTGTTAAGCTTGGGAGAAAAGGTAAATACAGATCAGTTGTTAGCCAGCTTATCAATGATCAAAAGAATCCTTCCAGGAAAACAGTCTAAACACCTCAAGATATAAACTATGACTGTATGCATCGCAGAAACACCTGATCCATGCTGGCTGGTGGGACTGTTTTACAATCGTGCTAAACAGTAGCATCTTCAAGGAGCACACATTTGCACACGAACTCACTCCACAGAGCAGGTGATCTGTCACTTCAAATACCAGAGGCTTTATTACTTAGCTTAAACTCCTCAGGAAATACTGGTTGGCGTCTAGCTCAGAAACAAAGAAATGTGACCATCTTTTTTCATTTCAAAGGGATTAGCTGTGTGAGGAATCAGAAGCACTGCAGTCACTGTTCTTGTGATGGGAAATGGAAGCTATGTACTGAAAGCCTTGTGCTTACTAACTCCTCTTCCCTCAGGGGGGTTCCCTTGGCTGGAGTTTGTGAAGGATCCTCACTAGATCTCTTCTCTCTTGGACTGACTTTTCTCCACAGTGTTTATTTATTTATTTATTTTATTTTCCTATTGGAAAGTGTCTCCTATGGAGATAATTTTCCTTTCCTTCTAAGAAGCACCCAGAGCTGCTTTCAGAAAAGTAAACTGTGATGCGGGTCACGTTCTGATCACTGTTGAAGTGTATGGGCTGAAAGCTTTGCCATATAAACTATACAGTATTTGGAAATTTCTGAAAAGATTTGTGGACTAATGTTTTGTAAGGCATGAGACTCAGATGTCTAATGCCAGGTTTAGTGGAATAGCCAGTATACTTTAAAAAAAAACCAAAAAACTTTTTTTAAAAAATAGACTTTAAAAGCAAAAGTGTTCCTATAACCTTTTCTGCATTCCTGGGGTATGGACTGTGGTTTCCTAATGTGCTGTGGCCTGGCTCTGAAGGAACTTACACTGGCCCCGGCTATTGCGATTTCAATTGACCAGTCAAGGGGTGACATTGCACCCAAAGAACAAGCTGTCAAAAAATTTACCTGCTGCTGATAAAATGATTACAAAGCCGCTTAAGACTCTGCTTGTAAACAAAAGCATTTATCAACTAATAATTTGCAATAAACTGATGCAACTCCCAGCTGAGCCCCTAACTGTAATTGTCTTTCCCATCTGCCTATTAAAATACCATTCTTCATCAGCAATCAGAAGCAGAAGGGAGGAAATCACCAAAATACACAACTTGCAAGCTTTTGAATAATCTGAGTGCATTTTATACTTTCATTCTGACTTGTGTGTTCGGTGTGCTTCATTTAAATTCTTGCCCAGCCTGGGAGGCTCAGAAATCAGGGGGAGGGGAAAAGAAGAGAGGAGGAGGAAATGACACACTGTGCCTGCTTCTCTGCAAAGGCATAAATTATACAAGTTCATCATAGGAGGCTGTTTTTAATTTCTTTTTCCTCTCTCAGTGCAATATGCATTGCGGGATCCTGATGAGACTCCCTTGAGCACCAGGCTGGAAATGAGCATCCCGATGCCTTTGTCAACTTGTCCATTCCCATTAGACTTCTTTGCTTTGTCTTTTTAGATATTTACTGTTAATTTCAGCAAGCTCATCATTCTGGAGGATGAGGTGAAGGACTGGTAGCTCCTGGTCAGATTCATGGAATAGAAATGCCAACAGTTGGCAAGAGCCTGAGTTTACAGCCTTGGCCTGCAATCACATGAAGAAGCTGCCCACTTCCAGTTCCCATCATGTCCTATGTGCTCAGAAGTGCTCTGTACAGGTCACATTGTCCTGCATCAGCCACATCAAGTGCTCAGAAACTACTCTTAGTACAATTGTTGACCCTGATTTTAGAGATCTGTGGGCAAAAAACACCAGGAAATGTGGTTGCATTTTTCTCCAAACCATCTCTAAATAGTCAACATATTGTATACGTTGGTAAAGTTTATTAACTTTTAATAACTTTTAATATATCATTCAAATTTTCTCTTAACAAAATATACTACCTATCAAAAATAAAGTCAAGCAATAACACAGTACTAAGTAATTTGCTCTGATGTGAAAAATTAGAAATTATAGATGACTTTCATACTCTTTTGTGGCCCAGAGCATGCTTCGTATTGCAGTGTTTTTCCATTCTCAGAGAACATTTTATCCATCCATAAAAGCTCAGTAATTCTAAAGGAGCTCATGGGCTGAAGGCATCCTACGGTAAACAATGATCATCATCTGTAATTAGGGTTCAAGTTCCAGAGATGACAATGTGTGTTGAGTTTTCTTATTGCAACATATAATTTTAAATTAATGTTTGTGTTTTTATTTTACTTTATATGAGCTTTCCTTTGGGTAATTATTTTTCTTTACAATCTCCTGTTAAATATAACAGAACTAATAATTTCTTGCCATAGAGAAATGACAATGGCCTGTGTGCACCTGTTTTTTTTTTTTTTTTTTTTTTTTTAACTACACCTGGCGTGACAATAAAAGCTAATGGGTACCAGGGATCATAACTTTCTTCATGGGCTATGAAGAACCTTAAATGTGAGCAAACCTGCAAGGGGCTGTGTTTCTTTTGTATTAGAGACATAAAATATTAAACTAAATCTTATTATTGATTTTAAGTAGCAGAAAAATCTTCCAAGATACTAATAGTGTATTGCATAATCACCAAACCCATGTTGTTTTCTGTTTATTCACCATCTAGCTTTGAAAATAATTTGTAGAGATTTAACAAATAAGCAAAGTTTAACTAGGTAAGATGTGGAGCAGGACCATGCTTCAGTGTGTTGTGTTTTTTATTACCTTTTATTGAATTCAAGGAAAATCAACAACATAATATAAACCATAAAGAGTACTAAGATTAAAATCGGATAATTTTTAGTTGCTTATAAATATACAGAATGAAACTACTGTGTGATGCTTCATTTATCTGTGTTTTATTTCATTAATTTTTGATCTAAATATTTTTAATATCACAATGTAGGTAAATTCAGAGAATTTTAATAATTTTAACTTATTTTACTTTTAGTTTGTGTGTTGATGTTTTGCATGCGTGTATATCCACATGCATGCTTAGTGCCCTATGAGTCCAGGAAAATGTTAGACTTCCTATGATATTGAGTGATAAATGAATGTAAACCTCCATATTGGTGCTGGGAACTGAACCCAGGTTCTCCTTACATGCAGTTACTGCTTTCCACTACTGAGCCATCTCTCCAGCCCTAAATTTAACTTTAGTTTCTAAAACTTTCAAGATTTATTTTTATAAAATAGTCAATTCATTCTTTTTTTAAAAGCTAGTGTATTTATACCTAAGGCAAATTGTAGCGTTATGATGTAACAGTTGTAATATCAAACATTTTCAGTAAAATAAATATATTTATAGTTCATCTATAAATACAGCATCTTTAAACCTTATTTATGATACTTTTTAAATGCATTGGCATATAGTTATATATGTACATATCAAATATAGATATATGGAACTAAGTATGGGTGCGCAATATGTAGTTTTAATCTTGGTTTAAAATGACTGACTAGTCTGGGACTAATATAATTTTGAATAAGAAAGAGCCAGCAGGTGGCGCTCAATGCACACTATGGAGTGATGGCAAAAGAAAGGAAAATGCAGGTTTTATTTATTTAATTCTCGTCTACCTGAAATGTTGAAGTTGCTACACCGAGCGTTATAATCCCTAAAGATTTATGTTAATTGACTAAACAAGTTTGTAGTAATTTACAGACTATTCTCCAATGCTCCTCTGAATGGCCTTGCATTCAACTCACGTGCCCTTGTCAAGATAACAAAACATAAAGATGTAACATCCACATGCACCCCCCCCAACAGGAAAAGAACAGAAGCCTGGGTTGCTGAAGTATAACACAAAGTGTCCAAGTGGATAGATCAAAAATTTTTGCTTAATGTAACAACTACCTTTTCTTTCTTTTTAGCATCTTGCTTTATTCTATGAAGGATACAAAAATCTTTCCTTTTAAAATGTTTCCATTCTGTATTATAGATGTCTTAAAGTCCTGCCATAATAAAATGTTTTGAGCAGTTATTTGATGCTCAATGAGATATATATGGTGCTTTTGAATTGCATGCAAATTACAGTGTTTGGCCAAGAGGAAACAATTACAACAAGGCTGAACATTAGTGATCGATATGTAAGTAAAATTGATGTAGTGCTGTCTAGACATGAATATTCCTTTGAACTCACCTGTTTCTGCATCCTCCTGTCATTGTCTTATAGAGGCAGTGATCTTCCACACTTAACTTTATGTTGGGTATGTCAAAGGTGCCCTGGAGTCTCCCTATATTCCGATCACTTGTTGGTCTTAAGTAGAAGTCCTGGATCAGAGTTCCAGTGGTCAGGCTTTACCTTCAAAGACTCCACTGTTGAATTTCTAGACCAAGTCCATTAATGTGAGTGGAAATAAGCCTGGGAAAACTTGTGGAATTAAGGATAATCACTGTGAAGTTCACTCCCACTGGAAGGGCCACATAAAGCGGGTCATTTCGGTACGTGCACAGTGTAGTTTCGGTATGTATTCTTGCCATATAAGAACAGGGGAGTCTCTCACAAACTACATGAGTATTAGCCAGGAATGGAAGCAAAACCAAATTTCTCAACAGTGTTACTGCATTACAAGGTGGGAAAATAGTTTTTCAAGTAGTTGTGAATCCACAAATATAAAGGAAGTCTTGGATACTCCCCGTGCTTTGTAAACTCACATTCAAGGTCACTCCTTCACAGTCCAGTTAGGAAGGGCGATGTGGAAGGCAGGGTGGCCTTCTGCCAAGGAAGTAGCAGATGAGTGGGTGATCTTAGGGGAATCAACTGAAAAATCTCAAACTTTTGCCTGTGTGACTAGAAAACCAGAGCCAAATAATTTTGTAAGACTTGCATGGCCTTCTGTTCCATTTTATTATGCAGTTTGGAATGACAAATTTTTACTACTCATTAGTTGGCACAAAAAGGGTCAATGCTGTATTTGAGGCCAGTTATTGTTTCCAGGAAGATTAACAATGCAATGCACAGTCTTTATCCCAAAATAGGTATATGTCTGCAGACTGGTGTCTCTTGGCTATAGAAAATGTGATATTTTTCCCTTGGGGCTTATAGGGAGGCTACTTTTCAGTATTTCATGGTTACATGTATTTGGACTATCTGATGACAGGATTGGGAAAAATAGGTTTGTGGTTTTATATATGAGTCTCAAAGAAGAGAGAGACCAATAACAAGACAGTGGGGATTTTCTTCAGATGAAATTCTCAAGTGGAGCATAGCTGGACAGACAAGAAATCAGGAAATGAGAGCAGTGGCCCAGAAGGATTCCATTCTTGAGGGTTGCAGCTTATCAAGAAGATTATCAGAAAAATTGACAGGGACAGAATTAGGGAAGTCCGGCCAGCTTCCTCCCCTTTTTTGCCACACTCTAGTATTTGTACCATAAGGCATCTAGAAGTAAGTAGAGGGAGCAAGGAAAAGTGGTCTGGAAATGGATGCTTAGAGGACAGGCGAGGAGGTGGGTGCTGCCTGAGGCTGCCTGAGCTGTGTCATATGCTCGCACTGAGCTAGACAAGCTTCTAGCTAAACTGCAACATGTTCACTTAAAGAGGTGTGTGTGTGTGTGTGTGTGTGTGTGTGTGTGCATGCATGTGTGTACTACAATGTCTATCTATATATTGTATATATATTATACCCATATATATTCCTTGATGCATAGATATCCAGACATTTGGAATACTTAACTACCTAATATTAACAAAACAGTGTTCTATGGGGCGTAGTTATAGATTGAAGCACACAGACCTGATATGTTTGAGTAAAATTGTTTAAGCACTTAGTGTGTGTTCTCATTTCTATTCACAATACTAGAGAGAGATTTTTGACCACAATCTGCTAGTTGGATAGAGTTGAGAAAGAATGAATGGAAATACATTTTTCACAAAAGTCATTTGTGCTGTAGTGTATACTCTACTTCGCACAATTTACTCGAGATCAAGCTCTTTATATATTTTTAAACGTGCAAAGGCCTGAGCCCTGGGTGGGGCTTTAGTGCTCTACACAAGTGCATCAGTTCAGATCTGTCCACTGGTACTATGAACAGGCAAAGCCATCATAATGGTGCACTTCCAAGAGAAAGGCTGCATCTTGCACCCAGGACATGTTCGGAGAAGTTCATTAGCAGCCTGTCTGGTAACCAAAGCTGGGCTCCCCCCACAGTTTCAGCATTTATTGTCTCAGCTCTAAGTTTTCCTGATCAAGAATAGCTTAAAAAAATCAGTCTGCCTTCTATTCTGCCTATTACCTAAAAGATTTTAGTTATACAGAAAATGGAAAAAATAATGAAGTAGATTTTTTAAAAAAGAGTTACAGTTTCTTTTGTTAAAATACTAAGCCAAGTGAGAAAGGGACAGCACACTGCTTTATTTATTGACCTGAACTGGAACTGAAGAAGAAGACACATTGTTGGGGTTGGAACTGTTTTTTGTTACCCCCCCCCCAAAAAAAACCACACACACAAAGGGTGCACTGGAATGAGCTAGCTGAAGTCTTCACTAAAGCCAAAAATGTAGGGAGTGGAACAGCGCTGAAGAGAGACTGAGAAAGTTAAGACAGGATATAATTAAGGCTTGAAAAGGATTTTAGCAGAGGTAGGGTCAGGCTAAGGACAAATGGTGGTAATGTTTTCTAAGCAGTGATAAGAGAAAGACAGGCAAAGGAGACACAATGTAAAACTAAAACTTAAGCTCAGACTCAGACAGGATTGTGGCTTGCGAGAACCCAGAAAGTTCTGACATAAAATGACAATGGAGGAAACAAAGCATTGCTTCTCAGCCTGTGGGTATCAAAGCTTGAGAAAGAGCTTGGCAGAAACTGCTCCCTATAGATTCCAGTTTTATGTTTAGTACCTTGAGTGATGACCCAAGAGCCTTTCTAAAAATACACAGGCTCTTTTGTGTATCTCTTCTGTGTCTCAGTCTGGGTTTTAGAGAGAAGTACAATGGTATGACAGTTTACTGGGAGTGTGGAAGCCAGTACATGGGGACTGGTCTCTGAGCAGCCGCAGCTCTCTACTTTACCCTTTCAGATCACAGTCTGAAGTACAGTGAGACATTGTGAACACCTGTTTATCTCTCCCTGTTGAATGCTGATCACAAGAGTAGAAGAACTTAAGGTTTGGAGGCATCATAGACAGTTTATAGAAGTGGCTGAGATGAGTGAAACATGATGCTATGGAATTAGCTTACACACAGGAAAGATGTGTGTACATAATCTATATGTATTTTATGTGATTGTGTGTAAATATAAATATATATATTTTCATATGAGTGTAATTCTCCTTCCCTTACAGACTTCGGTAGGATGGATTTTACTTAATAACAGGAAAAAATAATGGTGATGGAAACTTTAACATTAAAATAAAGACTTAGAGGCACATATCATCCAGTATAGAGTGATTTTTGAATTGTGGTAGAGCCAACAGCTCCCCTTCCAAAGCTCTTTGCCCTCAGTCCTTGCAACAAAGTCAGTTCAGCTGTCCATCATCACACAAGTCTCTGAATGTCCAACTTTATAAAAGGGCCAGTTTCCTGTCAGGCCCTAGCCTTGGGGATAGGTGTATAATGTTGGGGTACACCATAGATACAATGTCATCTTTTCAGAATGTAGAACTTGAAGTAACTGATGAACTGTAATTATGAAGAAAAGGTGGCCTGGATGAATAAAGAGATGCTTCTGTGCCATAAAGAGATACATATATTTCCCAGCCCAAACTAGTAGAAAACTAACTGACAGGCCTCTGAACTTACCATAAAAATAGTAGAACTTGCTTGGTCTGCATTCATGGCATGCTGCTTTCAGCAGGATTTCCAAATCAGTAAAGTATGTGAGAGGAGGGATATTCATATAAAATATGCTAAGAACTGGCAAAATTGGTAAAGTGCTCACCACATCACCCAAATATGTAGACCTGAGTTTGATTTTCAGCATCCAAGTGACAAAACAGGCATAGTGACACATGTCAGGGCTGCCGAGGCAGAGACTGAGGCAGGGGAATTCTTGGCGGTGCCTAGCAAGCCAGCCTACTTCAATTGGTGAGCTCTAGGCTCTGTGAGAGAAGACACTCCATTTCAAAACACGAGGTGGAGAGGAAATAAGGAAGACATCTGGCTTGACCTCTGTCCCCACTGAATACACATCCACACAGGCCTGTGCACATATCTGCTTGCGCATGCACCTATACCCACACACAGTGGGAAGGAGGTAATATAGACCCAAATCCCTACATGTACACAAATAAGCATGGGCACACACATATATCACACATATGAACAAACACAGTATGTTGTCAAAATAAGATGTCTAGATTTAGCAACCAAACTCCAATGTACACTACAAAAATGTCTAGAATGTACCCTAATTTTGAGAAGCTCTTCTCCTTTACCAAAATCCAGTTTTATTTTTACACTGTTGCATCTAAGAGAACACTTCATGTTCTGCATCATACTCTGGACTTGACTATGCAGTTTCTGCAATGAAAATTGGAGGCCGAGTGTTTAAACCTTCGAATACAGATATGAGCATTTGAGGTGGAAATAGCAGAGAAAGAGATAGGAAGAGGGAGTATAGATGATTTGCTCATCATTCTAAGTTTTTCCTCGGAAACCTGCAACTGCATGCGTAACAGGAGAGACTTCCACAAGGTAAATAAAATCATTTCCAACCGTTAACTGTAAGGTAGGTTAAGGCAATAGCCCACCAGTCCTGGGTACAATGTTATAGAATACAGACAGTGTTTATTCAGTCACCTAATTTGTGGGACAGAAACTGGCAGCCCCAAGTGATCCTGGAACAGATCCTGCGCACCAGAAGGCTGCTGGTTAGGAGTGTAAGATACCCAAACTTGTCGGGACCGAACTGATCATCTCACCCAGTCTCTCAGCTGACAGCCATTTTTTTTTTTTTTTTTTTTTTTTTTTTTTTTTTTTTTTTTTTTTTTTTTTTTTTTTTTTTTTTTTTTTTTTTACATTCTCTGATTGTCTATGTCCCCAGTGAAAGTTATTACATTCCTCTGCCCATTTTTTAATCAAAATCATTTCCAACTTATTTCAGGCTGTCACAGTAATATTTTCATACAAGGAGTGCTGTAACCTAATTCCTTCATTTGAATAATACATTCGCTTTTAATTACTGCAACTTGATCTCAGATTATTCAAATAACTGTTTCATTTTTATGCTTACCCTGACCCCAGTGTATTTATAGGCTTTTATCCTCACCTGATACCAGTGTAATGTAATTATAGATTGTATTTTAATCATCTACTATATTCTAGTGAGTTTGTTTAAATCATTCCGATCCAGAGCCTTTTATTTCTGTGCCTTTTAAAATTCTACAATGACATTCTCTTTGCATAAAAGCAACATTTTTTTCTTTCAGTTTACAACAATGAATGAATGTTTGTCTGTATTGCTGGCTACGGTTCTGATTTAAGAATATTTACAGGAGGGTTTATAACATCAAGTCTTTCTCCGCAAAGCCCCTCTTTTGGGATCTTCACACCTGTTGTACTCTGGACTGCAGTGAACCCCCAGCTTCACTGTTTAAAACCCCAGATACCATTGTGCTCACAATCATTATTAGATGTATACCTGATATACAAACCCCTATAAATAGTCGCTCTGCTCTAAAAACACAGGTCATGTGTTATAGCGGAGAAATATATTTGTCTAGTGTAAATTATCTTGCCTCAAAGTTTTGCAACCTCTAAGTTCCTTTACCTTTTGATGCTATGGCTAATGTTTAGAAACAGATTTAAGGATGATACAGGAACTGGAGTTTTCATATTCTGATCAGAGTAACAGGCCTAAATTTTTTTGAGTGGTTCTGATGATGACTAAAACATCTTACTGTGGTAGATTTCCACAGGTCACTTGTGGAAGTCTTAGCAATGGCACAGCTGATCATCTTTGAGATCTTTATCCTTTTACCTCTTGGTTCCCACGTAAAGTTCAGACAAGTAACCACTCCCTGGCAAGGCTTTGTCTCCTCATGTCCTGTGCTCTATACTGTCAGAATATATGGCTAGAACATAAATTTCATAGTTTCTCCAGCTCCAATGTGATTTTGCTGTATGTCTCCATTGGCCCAAGGGAGCAAATACAAGCTATTTATCTGAAAGTAGAGATTCCTTTTCGCTATCACATTTGATTAGAAGAAATCAAATCCAACTGCACAGATAAGAGAATTTATACAAGCCAGAAAGCTGAGAGAAAATATAAATGTGAGAGTGGGGTATAAACCTCTGGATCCTGATATTAATAGTTAACAAAATCCAGGACACTTCATAAATCAGTGCTGGTTATGACCACGGCACCCAGCACCCACGTTTCTAGCAGTGGATTTGACTTCCTCCTTCCCTCTCTGTCTTTTTCTTTATCTTTAATCTCTTCTTTTGCTCAAACTAGATAAAACTATGAAGACAAATGCCTCATAGATAAACACGTTTAAATCGTGTAACAGATTACATTTTGAAATGAGGACTTCCTTTAAATCCACTTGAACCAGTGAGATTTCAGCTCAGTTGTATTCACTATCAAGTAAATTTTATGAGGCCTTTAAAAAATTAGCCCCCACAGTTGACAGACTATTGAATTGTAAATAAGAAGACACAAATATTGGCCAAAAATATCAGAAATAAGAGGCTACAACACATGCCCCCTTTTCCTGATGTGAAATTTGTCTGAAGAATAAAGGACATGGTCACTTTACTTTCTTAGTGGGTTAGTTGTTAGAAATTACTCAGAGAACTTTGGAAACAGGTTACTGTTACAAAATAAT
Organism: Sigmodon hispidus; assembly: GCA_004025045.1. Taxonomy (NCBI): domain Eukaryota; kingdom Metazoa; phylum Chordata; class Mammalia; order Rodentia; family Cricetidae; genus Sigmodon; species Sigmodon hispidus. Next base: position 166,095 of record PVIH01000050.1, read on the forward strand.
CTGAACAGCTAATAATGGCATGAAATAACAGCATGAAATGGGGATTTGAGGAGGAACAGCATGATAATTCTAAAAAATGAATTCTGCTGCTTTTTTGCCCCCAACCTTGGTGGGAAAACATAAGCTCCCTTTGGGATTGCTTCCACCATTCGGTTCAATGTTCACTTTGGCTATAATAATACAAGCTTCATTAGAGAAGCAAGACACAATTGTCTCCGTGAGATCAAAGGACAATCTATTAAATACAGCAAGTGGAACTCTAGACTGAAAGAATATGAAAAGTTAGAATTTTACGGTGAATCAAAATGTAAATTGTGCTAGCATACTGTGGCTAAATGCAGAACTGAAGATTAGCTTTATTAAGGGAAAATTGACAGTGGCTTGAATGATGTGGAAAAATGTGAGAAGGTGCATGAATTCCAAACAACCTGTTTTATGTACTAGATTAAACTGAGCATTAGTTTGATGCTGGGGGAGTCAAAAGCACTCTTGGCTTACTATGAAATTGTTAAGAAACATAGAACCAAAAAAATAATAGGTATCTAGTGTTTACAACAAAATCCATTTTCATATATTCAAGGATGCTGAGAAGATGGTTTATGTTAAAAATAAAACAAAAACACAGCCTGATATGAAATGTGCTCATTGGGGAGATAATGAGGCACACTGTACACTGACCATTTGGCCCCAAAAATCTGTATGAATTTTGCTCTTAAGTGAAACAGAGATGGTAATATTAGTTGTTTCAAATCAGAGAGTATTAGAAATTGTGAAAGATCCAATTCTTGTCTACCTGAAGAAGAGGGAAATACGATGACACAGGTAAACCATCCTCGGCGAGCATCTAGCAGTTCTCAATTTGATTTTGCTTCGAGTGCTTGTTTTATATTTAGTATTTTCTCTTAAAAGTAGAAATGGCATTATTTTTGAAGGCCAGAATATATCTTTCATTGTATTATGTCACTTAAGTAATTTACAAAATTCTATAAAATTGCCTTAAAATTGCAGCAAGCATAGCCATGGAACAAAGAAAAAAATTCCTAAAAACATTTCACATTTTTGAGAATATGATCACAGAGTCAGAGGTCTGAGAATGAAATATTCCCTTTTAGGTTCTTGAACACAATTTAAGTACATCGTATCTTACTCTGCAAATAAAACATTGAATTTTAAAGAAAAACACAAAAGAATATAACTGTTGGTTTAGGGAAATATTGGTGAAAGAAACAGAAAGAAAAAGTAATAATTTAAATTAAAAACTGTGGTAGTTAATCCTGGTTGTCATCTTGAATTTACTCTGGAATTAACTGAATTCCAAGCAGCTGGGCAAGCCTTTCAGGGATTTTCTTGATTGGATTTTGTTTGTTTGTTTGTTTGAGGTGGGAAGATTCACTCACCTTATCTCTGGACCACACCTCCTGGTTGCTGGCTACATAGAAGGGCATGAAGAAAGAGGCTTTGTTTTATGTCTGCTTGCCTTAGTCTGTGAGCAAGTTCAAACATTCTGTTGCTTGGGCATTCTTTTGCTTATATTAGATCCTACTTCTTAAAATTCCAATGCACGTTGAAGACCAGTCTCTCTCTTTAAATCCTCTGGGACTCCCGCACCAGATTAAGACTAATAAAACATTCTGCATGAACTCCGCCTATTAGCTTTGTGGCTTTTATTTCATAGACATTGTTAGACTTTACAGATTACAGCCTTTTTGTCAATCTAATAATTCCTCTTTATATGTTGTGTGTGTGTGTTCATTCTATCAGTTTTGTTCCTTCAGAGATTATGAATAATACAAGTGAACATCTATAAACAATATAATACAACATCCATTCTAATGGATCTAGAAGGACAATATCATTAGCAAATATTTATCTTCCAGTATTTTCAAATTAACATCTTTATACATAATAATTTATTAAATGTATAGGCTCTAAATACATAATTTATTGTTCCTGTCTTCAAAATGCTTTTACAAAAGCCCAAAATGTCTCAATAATAAACAGTCTTTATCTAAACAATTTTTTGTTTAGTTTTTGAGACAGGGTTTTTCTGTGTAGCTTTGGCTGTCCTGGAACTCTCTCTGTAGAATAGGCTGGCCTAGAATGCACAGAGATCTGCCTGCTTCTGCCTCCCTCAAGTGCTGGTTTTAGAGATGCGTATCACCACTGCCTGGCAATAAATAGTTTTTAATGCTAATCTAGCATTGAACAAATCCCAAGAATATTAATGCCTGGTTCATATTTAAGAGGCAATGATTATGCTTCTGCCTCTTTTTGAGTCTTATTGTCATAGTTTTAATGAAGGATCAACATCTTATTATTCAGCAATCAGTTTTTAAAGGGCTTAGAGGAAGACATCAGGATAAAGGGAGGGGTCCTCGGGGTACCACATTCTACTCACAGCATCCTTCCATTGGTGGGTCCTGAGAATAACTGGCTTCTAGGTACATTTTAGGGAATGGTAGGCTTTCTGCATTCCAAGATGCCTCTGCTGTGCTGACTAGGTTCTGAGTCCTTGATTCTCTTTTCATTTGAAAAATTGCTTTTGTGAGCTGTTGCTTTTACAATCCACAAACCCTGAGCATGTCACCAAGGCCACTTGTTATTCCTTTCATGATGTTACAAACAACCATCATAATGCAGTGCAAATGGGTAGATTTAAACATATATATATATATATTTAATTATACCTGCATAAATGTATGTGAGTGTGGGTGTGCCTGTTTAGTATTGCATTTGATTGTGGGAACCTGCAGAAGCCAGAAGTATTGGATCCCCTGGATCTGGAGTTACAGGTGGTAGTGAGACACAGATATGGGTGAAAGGGACTGAACTAGGTTTTTTTGGAGGAACAAGGGTAACAGTTGTATGTGCTCTTAACCTCTGCTGTCTCTATGGCCCCAAAGGAATAGAACTTTTATAACCAGCCCAATCTGCATGGGGAATTCACCACTGAACATTTAGCATCTAGTATGAGAGTGGAAAACTTAATCCTTCAAGACTCAGAGTACTCATCTGGAAAACGGTGGCTCTCTCATCCTTCCTCAGACACTGGTAGTGCTTGTGTGGGGCCACTTTAAAATAAGGGTAAACCACAATGGGAGGAGGACAAATGGGAGCCAGAGCTGGGTTCTCTCTCCTCCTCTGTCATAATTAGTTTACTTGGAATGGAAAAATCTATTCCCTGGAAGCTTTAGCCAGGGCAGATTGCAAAATATCACCTGCTGGAGGCATTGTCCTGGAAGGCAGTGGGCCTCAAAAGCACGTTCCATTTGCTACTCTTCTGTTGGCCCTGGGTCCTTGTGGGGAATGATTTATATCATTGATTTCAGACTGTTATTCCTAACAAAGAAGATTGGCCCTGTTTAGCTCTGAGACCTATACAGTCTGCTGAAATTTTGAAATAAATATGCACTGGATAATATTCTGCATTCTTAGAATTTACAAAAATATGTATTGGCTGCAAAATGTTGGCCCATGGGATTTGCATATATTTCTAATTCCATAAAGTCCTAAATTATTACATTTTTATTTTCTTTTGTTTTCCAGACCATAGATTGAGTTTTTGTTTTTGTTATGTTTTTTTTTAAGGGAAACTGCAAAGCAACAGAAGTGCAATAGGTGAGTTCTTATCAATAATTATATATATATTTAACATGCAAGTTTTATAAATATGTATTTTAGTTCACATCTCTTCAAAGAATTATAAATGAGGATTTCTATGACTCCAGTTCAATAGATAACTTACCATGACTAATAGTGGCTATACTTATAAAGACCTTATAAATAAATGTGAGAGAAATGTAGTAGCACTAACATAGAGATTGTAATATATATTGTCACTACTGCACTATTGAGTCTGGAGCTGTTTATTTTCAAAATATAGTTGTCTTGTATTTTAAAATTTTCTGAAGTAAATATGAATACACATATGTGTGTATGTTTAGATGTGTATGTCTTGTGTATCTGTATGTAGAACATAATTTGGGGCATTAATTTTAAAAATAACAACTACAAATGTACAAAAATATTTATAAGAACGACACTCCTGGAAGGAAACTCCATTTCTAACAGTCAAACTTGATGCACATACTGGTCCCCTGGCATGCTCAGCTCAGAGCCATCTGTCAGCTTGGCACTGTGCCCACTCACAAGGAGTGATGCCAGTTTAATATGATATAGATGACATCAGAATGAAGGTTTGAGAGGGAAGACAGTGGGATGAGCCCTGAGCCCTCCTTCAATCAGGAACTCTGATGGTTGTCTTTTAGAACACAGGAGTTGTGTTAAGTTCATGAGCTCTATATTTCTGGAAACTCCACAAAAAGTTTATTTTCTGTTGCTCATAGGAATATTAAAAGTTTTCATAGCTGGGAAAAGTTAAGTACTTTATACTAAAACCTAGCATTATCTTGGAACTAATTCTAGCAGTACACACTTTCTTGAGTAGACATTGACATGTCTAACTCTAGAACTTGTGTGTTTTATGTGAAGGAGCTACAGGAAACATATCCACTGCCTACATTTTATTGAAAACAGCTCTTTTTTTTTTCTATCAGCTTTACTATACTTATATACAACAGTCATGATATTAATATTTGGTTTTCTATTCTATTGCTGGGAATCAAAAAATAAAAATTATATTTTGATGCCACTAATTTAGTGACAAACTTCTTGTAACTTTTGCAAAATTTTTAACCTGTCAAAATTCAGAAAGCTGGTTACTATTCTGACATTTTTTGGCAATCAAGTAATAAACATATATTTGTGAGAGAAGTCGAATAAATTGGCATTTTTTTCTATAAACCTATGGATCAAGTCATCTTGAGTCTGAAAAAGTGGGAATACCCACTGTGATATTCTTGAAGCATCATGGAATTTCCCTTAGTTTTATGAAGTTCTATGGTATCAGTTTCTAGATAGATGGTCTGTATATTGGTAGAGGAAGAAGCAGCATTGAGGAGACAGCTCATAAGTGTAGATTCTGAGTTCAGATCTCCAGCACTTAAGTCAAGGTCAGGCACAGTGGTACTATCCAACACCAGCTCTGAAGAAGGGAACAGCAGAGAAGACAGATCCTATGTTAACCTTCCTAATGCTGTGACCTTTTAATACAGTTTCTTACGTTGTAGTGACTCCTAACTATATTTTTCCCATTGCTACTTCATAACTGTAACTTTGCTGCTGTTTTGAATAATAATGCAAATATCTAAATTTTCTAATGGCTTTACTTGATCCCTGTGAAAGGGTCGTTTGACACCTCAAAGGGGTCATGATTTGCAGGTTGAGAATCACTGTCCTAGAGGTTTCCTGGCCAGCCACTTTAGCAAAAAGGGTGAGCTTCAGGTGTGGTAAGAGACCCTGTCTTAAATCCTAAGGTCTACAGAGATATCCATTGTTGACCTCTGACATCTTAACATATATGCAGGTGTAGCTACACACAAATACATGCATACATATATACACTTATGTATGTACACAAATCAAATGAAGTAATTTAGGAAAATAAAACATTTTTCAGAGTATATTCTGATTAATATCTATATATTACTTTTGGATATTTTATTTGTGAAGAAAATTGTATTTGGCAAGGAGCATTTCAAGGTTTTCAAGGTATACATTCAAAATATTATGAAGAATATCTAAAAAAAATCTTCTATTTCTTTTTTTTTAAAAAGATTTATTTATTATGTATAAAGTATACAGTAAAGGGTACCAGATCTTATTATAGATGGCTGTGAGTCACCATGTGGTTTCTGGGAATCGAACTCAGGACCTCTGGAAGAACAGTCAGTGCTCTTAACCTCTGAACCATCTCTCCAGGCCCCAAAATCTTCTATTTCTGACTTTATCATTTGAGGTCTGTGATTACCAGGTCGATTAGGCATGAGCAAGCATTTGTCTAGTCTATCTCATCTGTTTTCTGTACGTTTGAACATTCCCCATGGTCACGAAGGCATGAAGAATGCCATGGTGAGCAAATGGAAAGGACATTTCCTCTAAGTGATTGCTCTGGTGGGATGGACTAGATTTCTCCCCTACTGCTATTGACCTTGACCTCTGATATGACTTCCAGCCTTCTATATATCTGTCTTAAGAGGAAGTGTACCCCATCACCTCACCAAGATACTCCAAGCAATGTGTGCACCAAGACTCAGTTCAGAGTGTAGTAGATTTTTAAAATGTCACGATGACAGACTAACATTGAGTAATCTATTCTGATCTTCTGATTTTTAAACTTCATTACTTGGGGTAATTGTTTCCTTTGCTTTCATGATGCCAATCCCTACCTCTTCCTAAAGTGGTTGTGAAGATTACAGAGAAGCTAGAGATTCAATTATACATCAAGGAAGTATGGTTTAGGCATGCATTATGATCCTGTTACTTTCCTATTACTTGTTTCTGGTTTTCCTTGAAATTTATCTGTAGGCTTGAACCTGAAGGGGCTGGAGAGATGGCTCAGCGGTTAAGAGCACCCTCTGCTCTTCCAGAGGACCCGGGTTCGATTCCCAGCACCCACATGGCAGCTAACAACTGTCTGTAGTTCCAGTTCCAGACAAACACCAAGGCAAATAAGTAAATAAATAAAATAAAATAAAAAAAAAAGAAATAGAACCTGAAATGAATGCACGCCTTGAAAACCCAGTGCTCCTTCCCAAATTCAGCTCTCTTATAAATTACACTCACAAAAGTCTTAGATGCTTGTCTTAAAAAATAAAAGCAAGTAAAAAACACTAACACAGCAAAATATGCTAAATAATTACTATTTAGTTAAAGGCATACTTCCTGGCCAGGAAGATGACTCAGTGGGTAAAAGTTCTTGCCTCACATGCTTATGACCCAAGTTCATTCTCTGGGTCTGATGGTGGAAATGACTCTAGAAGGCTTTCCTCTGATCTCCAGACTGAGTTGTACAGTGCAGTGTCTCCATGAAGGCACTCTGTCTCTGTTCCTTCTTCTCTTCCTTCCTTCCTTCCTTCCCTTCCCTCCCCCTCCCTCTCTCTCATATACAAACACACACACACACACACACACACACACACACACACACACACACACACACGAGCAAACATGCTATAAATAAAATGTCAAAGTCATATATCCTAGCCCTGCTATACTATATACAATATGTCTGCATGGCTTTTACAGATCTGTACACAGTGTAATGGCAAATACATTAAGGTTGTAAGTGATTTTTTTCTTTCTTTCTTTCTTCTTTTCTTTCATTCTTTCTTTTTCTTTTAGCATATTAATCAGTAACTAGTTAGGCTTCAGATATGTGCATATCTGTTGAAATGGTTTGAAGTTCAGGGCTGGTTTTAGGGAAGTCTCAGCACTAATGATACAGAGGACAGCTTTACCTTTTTTTTTTTTTAACATTTTTCCAAGTATACATTACATGAAGCCCCACCTAAGTGGATCTTGAAAGGTTACCCCATTCCTAATGTGTCACCAACTTTCTCCTGCATGTGATCACTCTTCCTTCTTTCTTCCAAGCTGCTCCATACAGATCATCAATGTTTTTTTTGTTCAAGACTTAGCACAAGTTTTCCTGTCTATATCTTTTCTGCCTTCTCTACACCATTTCCATTCTTATCCACCAGGAACACATTCTTTGAGCATATAGCATGCACCAGATTCTATTGTTCAACCTTCTGACTCTTCTCAGATAAGTCCTGGCACACTCCCTGGATGATATCTACTCACTGGTACATTGTTGAATTCAGACAACTCAGTTCAAGCTGCTATAGCCATGGGGAAAATGCCCTTCTGTTTTGTGCATAGTCTTATCATTGAAGCCCATCAGAATGTCTAGTACAAGTAGGCAAGCATAAATATTTGCTAAGGGAAGGAATGCCATTATTTTCACAAATGGTTAGGAACATTAAGGGGGCAACCTCCTGCAGGCACTAATGAGCAAAATATAAAAGAGAGAGGTCAAAGTGAATGACGTGAATTCTTGGTTGAATTCATTCATGCATAAATGCATCCATCATTTTATCATGCCTCCTTAGGACTATACTTCATGATATTGCAAGGTCAAGTTCCTTGACTCTTGAAACATATTATCTAATTGAGTAATGAATACAGCTAAGCACACAAACACGATGTGTTATCCAGACACAATTCAAATATTAGGCTCAATCATACAATAGCATTTTCTAGTGCAGTTTACGGGAGTAGACAATCATTGTGCCAAATATGACAGAAAGCTTTAAGCAAAGAGATGTGATTTGAGCAGTGCTTTGAAAGTATGTGAGGCAGTGGAACTGCCCTAATGAAAATACTAGCATTGTGTTTACCTTTGACCATGCCAAGATAACTGGGTTCTTTTCTGGTATTAAGCAGAAAATTCAAGGATTGTGAGGAACCCATCTAATTCCTCTGGATTGTGTGTGTGTGTTTGTGTATGTGTGTGTGAATGGGTAGGAACTCAGATCTTAGGCTAGCTAAATGGTTGTTTGTACAGATTTTACTTAAAAGATGGCATAACTTAAGAACACTTAGTGGCTAGAGGAGGAGAAGAATCAGTCAAATGATGAGGGGAAAAGAAGCCACGATGGTCATCTACCCTACACTAGCCCCAGACTACTGACATGTAGCTACTGAATATATGAGAATATCCAAAGTGTATGTTGAATTAGCTAAGTCCAATAAGGGCATCAGTAGATTCATTAACTATTATTACACAAGTCACTTCAGGGACTTAGCCATGTCTTTTGAATTATAGTCATAAAATGCATTCTAAATACAGAAACTATAGCTATTGTTTTGAATATGAAGAAAATTTTAATTTGTATTTAGATTTTCATTTTTAATTACACAGGTGACTGCTTAAGTATTTCCATTAATATAGGAAATTAAAATGTTTACTTAATAATTTGAAATTAACTGTTGTTTACATAAACAGACCAAATGAGCCTTTTGTAATCTATTTTTAGAGTAACACATATACAGTTGGGCCTGTGCTGAGTTATCTGTCTCCAACTTATAGGTGTAATATGTACTGAGAGTAGGTGATGGGTGAGCTATAAATTTTCAGCTAAAATGCCTTTAGACATTGCTCTAACAAGACTTGCATGCTATTAGTATTCTCCCAGGGATCAATTTTAAAAGTTGTAACATAATAAAAAATGGTTGGACTATATTTTCCTACAGCTTTCATTTTATTATGTTGCATGAAATATGCCTTTATTGGCTATAGCATTACTGCAAGTAAAATATACTGGGTACTGAAAAATTCTGTCACTTTGTATTAGCTGTAAATTATCGACTAGTATAAACCCTAATTTCATTTGTCACATTCTGTTGCATAGCTGCTCTTCCCTGTTCCCATTCTGTCATTCTGGCAGGCCCGCGCTGCCCCAGGTATCACGGCATCGCCATCTGCACCCGACATCTGTCTCTCTATTGATCACACGGCTTTAGCACTTGATCAAACAGAGCACAACAGAATACATCTCTTTTTGCAATACTGCCAATGCCAACTGCTGCACAAAATCTACCACAAAAGCCTTCTTCACCTAGTTCAGAAACTGCATTTTTGAGGTTCTGCTTTGCTCTCAAATTCAGTGTTTTCTTTCTTTTCTTTTACTCTGGGCAAGAGTAACATTAACATAAACTCAGTCAGTATATGTTTGAGAATTAACCAGACTAAATGAGGAAAATAGACCAGGATAGTTGGAAAAATAATGCATGCTGGCAAGGCCTTCCTATATAAATGTCCTTGTCTCTTTTTTATTTGTTTGAAGACATTTGTGACTACATAAAACCTTTGTTGGCCCAGAGGAAACAAATGCTCCATGTTGGTTTGTCGTGTTTATGTGATATAGAACCACCTATACTTCACCTTATGGGGCAGCCCCTGAGAAGTCCATGGAGGTAATCACAGATTTCTAGTTAGCTGCAGGGAGAACCAGGGTGTTTTCAAAGAGTTGCAGAGGTTTCACCTGTGTGGCTTTCACTCTCCTGAAGGAGAGACCACATGCACAATCATGCAAATCAGTGCCAAGATGTTGCAGTAAACAAGCAGTAAGGTGGAAGATAAGGCTGTGGGGAGATATTCAAGGAAGGTAAAAACCAGACCCGCAGCCTCTCCACCTCCCAAGAACACAATAGCAGGATTAAGGTCTGCAGCTATTTTTGTTCTCATATTTTCACACTTCCCACCCTGAGACAAATTGTTTCCAGAGAGAATATCTTACACTCACTGTGTAAACAAATAAATAAAAATGCTCTTAAATTTTTAAGACTGATAGCCATATCACGTTTAAAACCTATTCAATATCTTACCAGCCAGAGATTGCATACTTTATTTATAGCCTCACAAAATTACCTTGGGGGAAGGGGGACAGAGAAAAGCTTCTGCATTAGAAATGATCAAGCTTTTTTTTTTTCTTTTAATTTTAACTGAATCATGGCGGTTATAAAATTAGAAACCACTGTCTTAAAAAAGAGGCAGTATTAGTTATAACATGAGACAAGTGGGTTCTATGTATTATTCATAAGGTGTTTTGTAGCCAAATACATTAGAGTATATAGTGGTACCAACAAATTAATATTTTAGCGCTAATTGAAATTGTTCTTCCCACAAAGATTAAGCCTTTTCTACCCACCACACTTCAGTCATTAAATAACACTTTTAATGCCTTCTCGAAATGATGTCTGCCATTAATACAAAGCTGTACTAAAGAGTCAAATGACCAGGTCTTTTGTGATGTATTCTATATGATCACACACTGGGTCAGAGTGGGCATATGCATGAAGGGGTATCAAGTGGAAGCTAATTAAAATATATTCTTTATAGAACTTTACAGAAGAAAGAGAGCAGCAATCATCAGAAGGTATTCTGAAAATGGCCTTTTTGAAAGGCTTGCAGTATGCTTTCTTCTTCTCCTGTAAGGGTAATTTTTGACATAAAGGTTTTATTGTAGGCTCAAACATTCAGCTGGAAAATAATTTTTTACTGTGTCAATAAAATTGTAAGAAGACTTTCAAATGCTTTTTAAATATAATTTTTATTTCGTTGGAAATCATGTTTTGTTTTCTAAACAAAGGTTTTCAGTATTTGCTACCTTCCTTTAGAACTACATTTCTGAGATGTTCTTTGCCTGCACTATTACTGTTGCTATGTTAAAACATTGCTACCCCATAGACACAGAAACAAATGCATGTACACACACACATCAGACACTTACACACACACATATATATACACAACACACACCACTTATCAGACCCATACACACTATACACCCCCTACATCACCAACTTACACCATACATAGCACACACAAACACCACACACACACACATACACACACACACACACACACATTCTCCAGACTGTCACACAATGCAGAAGAGCATTTCAGCTTGTATCTACAAATGAGTTGTTTTCTTCCTATAAAATTCTTCCTCATAGCAGGTCAGCTACAACCAGGGCCAGTTTTGTGACAGTTGTGTTTGATGCTTTTTGTAATTTTACAAAAATGTCCAAACCATGGACATCTTACAAACCATGTCCTGACATTGTTCTCTGTTATCCCTCAGACACAGCTATGTTAACAAAAAGAAAACAAAAAATATTGACCATGTAGTTTGCCTCCATCAAGTTAAAAAACAAATCAGTTTCTGCTTTTTTTTCAAGAAAAAAACAAAAAACAAAAAACAAACAAACAAAAAAAACCATAATCCTCACTTGCTGATCAATTGATCAAGGCATATCATAGGGTAAGAAATTGAGGCACACTGTTAAGACAGTGTGTCTCAGACACTGATGTCATTCATTCAGAGAATTTTTGTTGATGTAGCTTCATCCTGAATTTTCCATCTCTACATGGTATATCAAAGCATAGGAGTCTGGACCCACTACTTCCTAATTTTTGAGATTAAGTACACATTTATGAATGAATAATTGTACTGCTAATGCTGTATTACTCAAGATAGCAGATTTGAGTGATTTTTAAAAAAGTCCTTTGACTACAGACACCCAATTCAGTACTTGCTTTTAAATTAACTGGTAGAATCAAACAACCAAACTGCCTTTTCCCCTGCTGTAATGTGTACACTTTCTTTATACCAGCTGTATATTTTGCACTAAAAATATTTTGAATACTTTCAATCCAACAAATCCCACTCCTTCTAACAATAACAACAGCAAAGTAGACTTTATATTTCTAAATTTGTGATCCATATTTCTGTAGTGGTGATGGGAAATTGAACTGTATATGATAACTTCATTTACTATAGTAATGACAGAATAATGCATTAAGCAAGTATTGTTCACAAATGTTAAGGAAACATGAATTATAATTACAAAAAGCATCTTTTCTTAAGTAAACATTCAACATGTGGGAACAAATCCTATCTTCACTTGAAAATTACCCAATTAACTAGGAGTATTTAGCACAAGTCTTAATTAAATTATTATTGTTATTTTTATATGTAGTTATTTTTATTTGTCCTGCTACCTCTTGATGGAAACATGTATTATTACTGTTACTATATTACATAGTACTAGAAATATTGATCACTAAGAGTAATATGAAGTTGGATTTTGAATTTTTAAATATTAAGATTAGTGAATAAAACTATCAAATACTAATTTTGTTAAGTGTACTTTGAAGTTACTAATTACTTCTTGGATTTTGGACCAATCTTCTGTAGTTTAGAGGTTAAAGCATCTTATTCTTATCCATATATTTGTTTTTCTCATGAAGTATATGCTATAGTAACTCAGAGCTCCAGTAGTAATCCTACTTTTAAAGGAGAGAGAGAGAGAGAGAGAGAGAGAGAGAGAGAGAGAGAGAGACTGAGTTGTCACAAGGCCAAAGACTCTTGCCAAGAGAAGGTTCAGTCATTGTTAATGTCACCCATCAGAAGAACTAGAGGAACTGTCCATAGTTGGGCTCTGTGTATATTTTAGTCTCTCTGCTCATGACCTCCTCTTTCTTTTTTACTCCTTCCATTCTCCCCTCTTTCTCTTCCTTCCTCTTTCCTTTTTTTTAAAAACTGGATCTCAATAGGTATCCTAGGCTGAGCTGTACTGGCATTTCTAACCTTCCTGCCTTATATCTTGGGTGCTAGGATTGTAGAATGCAGGGACATTCTGTGGCAACAGCCTTTCTAGGGTGGTTTCAGGTGTCTTTGGTGTCCAAGCATTGAAAGTAAGACTTTGGTGTCACGAAGAGTATCACTAGAACATAAACTCTTGATATCTAAAACCCAGGCTTTACATGACCTGCATAGCATTAGGTAGCACCACCTGGCCTGATGGAGACCACAGATAATCCCAGGTATACTAGAGCCTCCCTGTTTGTTTTGTCAGAGAAAAGTCCCAAAGAAGGAGGGTGCTTCTTTGGAAGACCCTAATTTCTCAGATAGGTCCTACTGGGTGCATTGAAGACAATCACAACACATTCAGAAATTACTTACCTACTGAAATCATGATGTGCTTGTTGAGTGAATATAGTAAAAAAAAAGTTGTGCTTTCCCCAGAAATTATGTCAAGAAATAACTGTTCTCAAGTTCAACAAAACATCTATATATGATCTTTGTGCCCTTATAAAATTCTGAAACATCAATATTTTATATCTTAGATTTACCCATGTACTCAAGAAAAAAAAAGATTTTCCAGATTCAAATGCCTATAAAGAGAGGAAAACCAGTATTTGAACAATTATAGAGGGTTTATGGCTCACAGAATGAATGAGCTAGGAGGGAAGGGCTAGAAGAAGCACAGGTGATGTATATATATACTTGAATAGACTCCTAAAGTTCACCCAGGTAAGGGACCAATTATTAAAACAGAATAAGAACTGTTTGCCTATTCTATATAGATATACTAAATCATAAACTAAGAGTATTTAAATGTTCTACACTGACAAGAAGGGAGAAAATATGTACATGAGCTTTAAAATATGCATGTAGTCACCACAAACAACCAACTGTTTCCTGTTTATGACAAAGGAGTAAATAATCCATTGATCTGGCAGCGGGGCACCTGCTTTGCAACCAGCTCCATATCAGTAGTCCCTGAACCCTCATTATTTTTCCTCAATTAAAGTTCATAGTCTCAGAAAGTCTGTGCTGAGCAGATGTACAACTGTTCTTGACGACGGAACACAGAAGAATCACAAATTTAGAAAACTACTGCCATTTCATAAACCCCAGAATCACATCATTTGTTGTGGGTAAAAAACATTACAAACAGTATGTCTCTTTTATAGGCTGAGAAGCCGGCACATTACAGAAAAGAATATTAAAGTTCAAAACTGTCACATGAGCAGTACATTATGAATACAGTAATGCATTTTTTTATGATTCAAATAATGGTTACTGAAATGAAAAAAATAAAGTCTTCAGTGGGTTATAATGTAAAAATTGTGACTGAGAATTAGACAAAATTGGAAATATGAGAAAAACCACACACAAAGTAATGATCTAGAGAAAACTACAAAATGCAATAACGACTGCATTTCAGAAATATGGATTCTACTAATGTTACTTTTATTTTCATCTTTTGCATAATTTTGAATCCTATGAGTACTGATCATTAAGGCAAGCCATTTAAATACTAAGTGCAGAAAAGATCTAGCTTCAAATATAACCAAGAGACACTTGGCAGAAGAACTTAAGAAAAATTCTATCTAAGGTCAAATACCTCAGCATCATTCATTTAAAAAGCTGTATAAGTACAGCTTCTATCATTCATGAACCTCCCTTTGTGCTTAAGAAAATGAGGATGGAATGTAAACGGTCATGAAGATGCTTATTTTCACTTTATTTCTAAACATTATGTCAATGAGACATTGAAAACCACATTTCACAGTAAATATGATGAAGTTTCTCTACATTTTGTAGCTCCTACTTTTCCAAGCATCTGTCTGACTACACGTTGTATGCTTCATGGAATGTGGTAGATTGCAAGTCTTGAAGTCAGAGTATATGCTCAGAGCATCAATGGCTACACCTATCCTTTTATTTTTCCAGGAAGGAGTGTGTTATTGTTTGATGCTATTTCATGCATCATTTTCAATATGACTTAAAGCTTCACTCTTACCAGGAAGGTCACCACATCTACTGATTAAGAGAAATATTTTGGTGTCTGTTATCACTAAATATCATTGTTGTTACTAATTTAATCATGGGGCACAATATGATTGTTTCTTGGCCAAACAAACTTTTGAGAAACATTTTCATTTTCCTGTGTAATTCTGTGCCACTTGTGAAGACAGGTATAAATCAGCATTGAGCATTAGTAAAAGTGTTTAAATGCTTACAATGGGATTAGTGGTTGGGAAATAGTTTCCTTCTTTACATTCTCTTACTATTTTATGTCTGGTTAATCCAGGGGGAACTTGGGAGGCCTGAAAAGAAAAGCTGCCTTGCTTTTGCTTAGAAGTCAACATGCTACACTGTAATTGAGCCATGAGATGCTTGGCTGTGAACTTGTTTTCCCAAAGACAAGAAGTAGTGTTAATAAAATACCCTGGTACTGAGAGACAATGTTCCTTAGCGCTGTCCCAGCGTAAGCCTGCTTTCATGAGAATTCTGTTTGTATTTCCCCCCAAACTGGACTTCTTGTATTTGCCTTTAAAAGCTCACAGCTGCTTCTCACATACATGTCACCAGTGTCTCTTTTGCCAGTGCTGAATGAGTTGGGAGTATTTTTTTGTTCATTTCCCACCATTAAAAAAATAGCGAAAAGTATACCAACAAATGAAATCCCAGCAAAACTGACGTGGGAATGATATGAGGTGAAAATCTATAATGTTGTAAGTAACCTCAATAACATGAAATACCAAGTTCTCAACACATAACCAAAATATAGGCATGTTAGAATGTTTTAAAGATATCACATTAATATAGTTCATTAACTGTGAATAATGTTAAGTTGAAAATGGAAAATACGGTCCTATTTTGCTACTAATTCTAAAATTAAAAATAAATACCTTTTCATATAGATTATTGGTAAAAATTTTTAATTACTTAAACAATTTTGATGCAAAAGAAATAGATATGCAAGTAGCTGAAACTCTGGTGCTGGAGATGGTTGGGTTTTTGCAGACAGGTAATAAAGAAATATGCCTATGTATGTCACCATAGGACTGTCACCAGATATATGAGTTGCCTAAGCATCTTCAGACAGCTTCTGAATCAAAAAGTTCAGCTATAATTTGTCTATAAGGACTCTTAGAGATTTCAATAAAATAGTATGAAGTCTTCAACTTAGTATGCACCAATTATTAATCTCAATTATCCTTCAATTTTGGATAAAGTAACCACAGATGCAAATGTATAGTCCCTGTTTTCTGACTTTGCACCCATTGTTATGGCCCAGCACAAACCTTACAAACACTTGATATTTCTCCCTAAAGTATCTGCTATGCCTACATAAATTTTCAGTTGCTGTCATTGATTCTATACTGGAATGTCTAGCAACCAACTGTAGGACATCATACTCTGGTCTAACCGGTGTCCTCCCTCCTTTTTCTCTCTATTCTTTCTTTTCTCCGTCAGCTCTCCTTCTTTCTTTTCTTGTCTTCTTTCCCTTTCTCTGTCTCTCTTACTCCTTTCCATGGTAAAAAGCAGACTATTTGTCCCAGCAAACATTTCTTATCTGGAAACAGAGAACAGGAAGAACCATGTGAGTGTTTTCCCAGGGAAGCAGGTGTTCAGGGTTCTTGAGGGAAAAGGATTTATGGTAGGTCAGCATTGTGTCTTCTTATATCTCTTTTCATTTTCCTGAAGATATGTACTATGTGATAGTTTTGCCTTCTGTATACCACAGAGATATATACAGAAGAGTTCCTCTTTTATATTTTAGCTTTAGATTTTTATTAGGATAATTTTAATATTTCTTTCAAAATCTCAAAATACATTTCTCCATTTTGATCTTTTTAACTTGACAAGTATGGACAGATTTGCATTCTCTAATTTTGCCTTACCCTTACCTAATACTAGCACTAAAACTAAGCTTTACTGGAAAAGACATCAAAATAAAGGCAGTGACATTGACTGTTAGTGATGATCAGAAAGGCTTAGTGTGTGTAAAAAGCCAGCATGTCTTATCTCTGCCCAACTGGGCCCCTCAGCCCCTGTCTATACTGTCTGCTTGATTTGTAAATGGTTCAATCTCAAGAAAACAGAGACTTACCAAGTTAAACATTGTTTCTTTAAATTATGAAGTCTTTCAAATTGTTTAAAATTAACTTGTTCCTTTGGACTGGTTCTTTCAGGTCAACCAGGCAGTTATATCAAGGCATCATGCTACAGCAACTGAGTGTAAAATGATCATGTGACAGTTATTAATGCAAACAAAATGGTGACAATGGCTTAGGATTCAAATTGTCAAGAACCTCAAAATAACATTTTAAAAAGTCAGCAATTTAAAGGAACTGTTCTGCTTGGAAAACCCTTCTCATCAGAGTCAGGCAAGAAATGTATCACAAAAATAAAATGAAGGGTACACAGAAATGGCTCATTTGTTTTCCAAAAGGCCCTCAACAGTTTGTGCTTGCTGGCAAAATAACCAACCAAACAAAATATAAGAACCAAATCAAACAACAACAAAAACCCAAATGCAGAAAACACAAATGTAGGAGTAATTAAGTTACGCTGTATAAGCACTTCGGAAATTTAGTTTGCACAACGAAGAATGTATCTACAGTCATATCTTGGTCAAGTATTAAACAAGCAAACAAAACAAAAGCTTTCTCAGATTTAAAATTATTGTGCTTGGTCTAGATCTTTCCTTCATAATGATCGGGATGCTTAAAATGCTTAACTGCCTATTCCTACTACTATTATAAATAAGATCAGAAAATATCACATAGATAATTAAACCAAACAGAATATCCAAATTGCCCTGCTAGCTATGATTTATCTCCCATTTATTATTGGCATTGTGTGTCCTCTGTTTCACAGCCCCAATATTAATAACCAGAGATCTCTATATACAGTTTAGAGAAATTGTATTCAAGCATAAATATGTTTTTTAAGCATAAATATATTATTGCTACATTGTGGTCAATGACAGAGTAAACATTGTCCCTGCCCCATTATAAGCACCTTCACCTTACTGCCAAGCTGCAGCACTGTAGTGCACTAAGCAAGTTGAGTGCCATTTAAACTTGCCAACTGCTAAAGGAACTCAAACAAAATATTAAGCCACACTGCATTTGTGTGAATGTGTGAACTGGTTCTACTGAGAAATTCTATTTTCTGTTCTCCAATACTAATGCTTCATTTGAGGTCTAAGGATTCCTTGAGCATCACCTCCTTTGCACCAGTTACCACACTGGTATATTTAACAGAGACATTTACATGCTTTGCATTTTAAGTGCCTCGAAACTCCAAGCAGAGAGCTTGCACATTTCCGCCGCACCATCAGATGTAATGAGTTATGGTACTATCGGCATGTTGATAAGCTATAGCCCAAAGAAGAACAAGAAGGAAGTATAAAAAATATGGCCAGAGGATGGGATAAAATTATCAGCTAGTGTGTTTTCCTGTTTGGTTTTAATCTACATTTAATTAAATTCTTATCTTCTGTGTACTTATGGTCGCATTTGAATGGCGAGACTGCATTCATTATGAATGGTAAAACTTAACTCAGAGAACATTACATGTGGCTTCTTTAAAAAAGAGAAAAAGAAAAACGCCGTCTTTATTCTTTACTCTCAAGCCTCATAAATGGGGACTTGGGGGGGGGGTGGGACCAAACTCTCTCTTAGGTCAAGTGCTGTAGCACTTAACCTTTGGGTTAACTGACTGAGAAATTTGAATTTAGCTAAAATTTTAATCCTACTTTTTATTTTTGTAATTTGTAAATGTTGTTATCAAATTCTGAGGCTGAACAGAGTCTGGAAGGCAAGCAGTGAAGTGCGTTAAGGAAATGCCTTCTTCATTCTTAAAACCAGAGATGATAACAGGAAGTTTTTATTAGTATTGCAAAATGTGTGCATTAGTCTGCATCCTTAATTATTAAAACCATTGCATTCCCTTGTCTTTATATGCTGAAATAAAAAATGCCTTAATTGCCATTTAGGGTCCCTCCCACTGCCACTACCAGCTCTTTGCATTCATTCAAGCATTCATATATTTCCAAGAACATCACACTACCATTGTAAGAAAGGAAAGACAAACAGAGGCTACTCTTCAGCCAGCATCTGGTACTAGAATGACAAATGTGACCTCCTTGGGGTGACTGAGAGGGTGTGACAATCAACAGAGGGAAACAGAGGCAAGTGCTTTTCTGTTCTTGCTTCCAGACATATTGTTGATCAACTCTCTGGAATAGGGTTCTTTGTTTTCACTGATCAAAATTCATCAAAAACATCAACAAGAAGAATAAGAAAAAATAAATAAATGAAATGAAACAAAACAAAACATTTTCTGGTAACTTGAAAGCTCTTTCTTAAATATCTACTAAAATAATTTAAACCTATCACTTTCTATTTGTGAAATGTGTTTATTTAGCTCTGCAGTGTGAGGGATTGAACCAAGGATAAATGATATTCTAACCTCGCACTTACACCATCGAATGTAGCACTTACATAGCATTTTTATAAGCAATCACTGAGTCTAATACTTGTGTGCAAATGAAACAAGAACATTGCAAATGAATGACTGCTATTTCTCTATGCAAAAGGGACTACAACTGTATAATATTAACATTATAATTCAAACACTTGACTTTGGATAGTTTTGACTAACTAGTCACTGTTACCAGTGGTTTATTTCATCCAAACAATCTCTGTCACAAATAACTCAGACCTAATGTATCATTCGACCCCAACAGTTTTGTTTTGAAAGGAGCTGTAAAATCACCAGAATTTTGGCTAAGATATGTTGATGTTTGTCTACTATAGAATAACTTTGCTCATAATACAGTGCAAGGACTATCTTAATAAGCTAAGACACACAGAGAGAATTCAATTGATAGAAAGACTTTCAGGCAGCATACATAACAATTTCTAAGTCTCAGCACTGTTATTTTACAGAGCACTCATCCAGCTCAGTGGATAGAGCTGCTGTTCTTCTATGCATAATTAGACATAAAATCACAACTGGGATGATTTTTTAAAAATTTGACAATTCTGCAACATTAAGCCTTTTAAAAAGTATTCTTCTTGTGACTAAGCAAGCTAAAATATTCATAACAAGCTATAAAGTTGAAGGAATAAAACATATCCTATTATGCAAAGTTATTATTTATAACCATGTCTTATTATAATATATAACACATATTTTCAATAAGATTGGGATGTGTTTTATTTGGATAATTATAACTATTTTTTTCAAGAGTACTTTTCCATGTATCTTCTTAAGTGTGGTTGCAATATTTTTATCTTAGCTAATCCATGGGTACATCAGTACATTCAAGAGACATACTGATGCACATATATTAATAATAAGGTACGTGTGCTGCTTTTATTTAACTGAAAGTTTCAAGATATTGAGTGTTAAGATAATACTCAGTTCAACAAACACCACTGACAAATGTTAAGTGGACTGCATTTACTCACAGGCAGCCATCTAAAGTCTTCAGGAGATGGAGACAAGATGCAATCTCTTCATGTGAGTAAACCATTAGGTCAACATTGCCAATCTGTCTGCTAGGGATTATCCAGTATAAGGATACATTAAAAACAAAGGAGGTGAGGTGTTGGGGAATAACATTCAAGTCAGATATGAAGAGTAAATTGTAATGATGTGCTTCTTCTTAATGTACTGAAGGCTGGTCATTGGGAGGAATTTGAAAAATTTGGGGCAATCATAATAGACAAAGCCTGGATGCACCAAGAAAGCTTGGTGGGCGATTATAACAGTAGTTTACAAGCCTAGGATGTTACTCAAGATGTGGGTAGTAAAAGCTGTTAATGGTATTTAACCTGGAAATGAGAACTCTACTGGGCACTGAACTAGTGGCCATGCATGTTACAAAACTTGTCTGTTTATCAATATGTCCTGAGATGGTATAGAAAGCTAAGTGTAAAAATGAAGAACTAATTATTCTGGTGCAGAAATGTTTAAGGCACTCCAATATGGATTTGCTGGCCACTTAGTTAAACATGCAGTTGGACTTAGAATAAACAAGCCAAGTAGAAAGTGAAGGATCTTGCAGATTCCCCAGAGATCATGAGAACAGTTAAAGTTGGAACCAAGCACAGTGTGATTGCTGAAAGAATTCAGGTTATTAAAAAGAGCACATCATATCAGAAAAATATATCATCTATAAAATTGACTGGGCTGTACCAATCAGAGGGTAAGAGTAAAAGTCTGAACATTTTGGGAACACTTTGCTTTGAGAGGCACACCCTGAAATATCCTTCTTGAATAAGACTTCCTAGCAAGGTGGTCTTTTCGCTCACATTCAGCTAGTTAGGCATCCAGAGGTCCATGAGGCTGTTGGCCAAGGGTACCAAGCTAGAGCTAACCCATCAGGTTTACTAACAGAAATTATACCACTTCTCTGTTACCAGTATCAATTATCTGTTTGTTGCCGTGACAAACCAATTGGCATAAATAAATTAAAGGGAATAGAGGTATTTATTTTGGTTCATGATTCAACTCACCAGTAGTGGGGAAAGCAACATACTTTGCTTTGTCTATATTATTCTGAATTAGTGGGCCTGAAAAGCTTCCATTCAAATTTCAGAGCTCTTAGCTATATTACAGGTTTGTGGGTCCCTATAGACAGCCTTTAATAGCGCAGTATATAAAGTTGTAAAGGGTAATTCCCCAAATTCAAATGGAGATGTCAGCGGCAAGTTTTAATGTTAGAATGTGGAAGATTTACCAAGGAAAAATGAAGGGAGTTTGCAAAACTGACACATGAACTTAACCATGTTTGTGGGAATTGGAAAGGTCACAGAAGCAGGGCTGCATAAATGCTTGGGAGTTCACAATACAGCTCTATGTGATCTCAATACCAGATGCAGATCTGTTGCATTTCATGTTTGCCCTATTGCATTTGAGTCTTAGTGTAGGCCTAATCTGATGTTGTTTTATTCATCCAATTTAAATAAGAATATATAATCTATTGTATCTGCAAGTATGGAGCTTGTCTCTGGTTTCACAAAGAAGCTGAGCTATAAACTTGCCTTAATTTCTTTTTTTCCCTTTTTTTAATTTATTATGAATGAAGTCTCATTTTTTATCCATGTATTCCCTTGTTCAAACTCCCTCCTCCCTCCCACCCCCTCTATCACTCTCTCTTCTCCCCATCTCCTTATCTCCTCCCCAGCAAGGGCAGGAGGTCCCTTGGAACAGTCTTGGGACTATTAAGACTGTGGGAACACCTTGAGATTGGCCTGAATGCACTTTGAACCATGGGATAGACATTTAGAAGTAGGAATGGAATATTATGGCTTAAGACATGTTTGAAATGAATATGGACACTCACATTTATAACCTAATGCTTGAAAAGCCAAAGCAAGATCATGAGTTCAAGGCCAACATGAATCATGTATCAAGACCCTGTCCCAAACAAAAAAAAAAAAACATGTGTACAACTGGGTGTTGAATTAATACAGGTTTGATTTGTTTCTGCCATTTCTGCAGGCATTTTCCTGCTCCCTGCTCTAACCTTCTTGAGTGTTTGCTGGTTCCATTTCTGTGAGCTGTTTTTCATTGTTCCTAGAGTTAGTCTTCTCCACTCCTGTGTACAGACTAATCTCCTTTAGCTACTCTGAAGCCCATTCTGCTTTTAATCTCTTATTGCCATATCATTGCCCATGATAATGACCCGTAGGCTACTTCCTGTAATTTCTTCAAAGCTAAGCTGTAGGGTGTCCATGTGTACTGCTCCTGGACTAACACTTAGTAAGCTTAAAATGCACAATGTCTATATAGATGATCTTTCAATTTCTGATCTTAGCTCATCAGGTGAACTTTTTTTCCCTCCTATTTATAATCACATATCTAGTCTCTTATTTTCCAATAATTATGACCCTCTTTTGTGCCATTTCACATATGAACAGACAGTTCTCAAACTACAGCTCCTTTATTCTTGTTCACTTACTAGAATTTTAATTACAACATGTTTTAAGTCTACTAGAACCCCAAGCATATATCACTCCCATTTTCTTCATTGTTTTTCATCTCTTCATATCCCCACTTCCATGTTTATCTAGTTTAGACACACTGCTTTTTATCTGATGCACTTCTTTATAAATGTTCTCAATTCTCTTTGAAAAATCTTGATCTGGTCCATCCAAATCTCTACTCTCCACCTTGCAGTAGTAGCCAAATGCAAACACAGGACAGACCCCTCTCATTGTTAATGTTACGTGTTAGCATTGCCACCAATTTTCTAGTGCAGCAGATTACTAATTCCTATCATTCTACTATGTCTTCCATTCTCATTTATTGGAAAATTTGTTATAACCGATAGAGAACACATTTCTAGCTCTCCCTCAACACAGCCATAGGTGAAAGTATCTATATATTCTGTGTTTACATCTATTGTTATGGATCTGCTGACTGTACTCCTCCTGAAGACCAAGCCTACATGCGCATATTTCCTTACTTTCCTGCGAACATAAACTTCTCAGTCTTTACCATATCATTCCAAGAAAAAAGACAATTTAATTTCCTGGAATTAAATTGTCACAACAAAATAAAAATGCTCTATCTCTCATTATTTTTTCTATTTGGAGCAAAAATTTCTCAAACAGCAATCTAGGCTTAGTGTGTCCTGCTAAGTATCCCAAGAAGTGCTCATTCTCACAGTTACTAAGCATCTTATGTATGTCAGCAAGGAGCTGCTATCTCCTCAGGTCTTTGGGCTTTGTTATCCTTGAATATCATTAAAAATTGGCATGGCATCTTCTTGTGACTGCCTTATCTTACACTTAGTATACTCTCCTGGTATCTACCTCACTGGATATGGCTTAGTTTCCCTCACTCAGTCCTTTCTCTGGATCTATATATACACTCTTCTTTTGCTTTGTCCTATCCAGCCTCTGTGAATTGCTTTGCTTTTTACTCCTTCTTGTACCAGAATGTGCTTTGAAAGGTCTACATTATTTTCTCCTCGATCTTCCCTAGAATGTCTTAGAGTCCCCTTTTTTAGGTAGCTCTGCTTTCTCAATGCTATAAGAAACTACAAATCGCTTTCTTGTTTTATTTTGCTTTCTGCATTATTTTTCTCTGTAACATTTCTTACTGTTTACCATATTTGTATCAAAATAATTTATTTACTTATCATCTCCCCCTTACTGGAATATTCTCCCAAAGGGAAACACGATAGCTTGCTTCTGTGTTTGGTGCTATGGATAATGTCCTGCTTATAGTATGCATGAAGCAAATGTTCATTAAATAAAGGAGCAAAGGAAAACAATATTCTAACTTTTTACTGTCTAATATATTTTATAGTACAAATAAATTGTTTTCTATTTTCTATGGTTTTAATTATATTTGCATAATACTTTGCTAGTGTTCTGGTATTTTAGAAATGTAAAAATAAACACTCATAATTTAAGCTAATTTTACAGCATTATTTAGCTGTAGGATGTATTTCTGTGCAAGGAATACAATTTACCATCATCTTTTTTTTCAGTCTTCACATTGCATTAAACTATGCCAATGATAGCAGTAGGTAACAAAAGGCTCTTAATATATGGATTAATTCCTTGTGTGTCTTCCTTCATATGTTGCTTACCCCTGTTAGAAGAGAAGGAAGAAAGCAAAAGTGTGTCAATGGAATATGTTGTTTCCAATTAAACAATCCAGGTGAAGCAAAAGGTTCGGTGTTGGACAATAGCTTCTATACCTGATTTTGACTTTGCCTAGAAAGCATGGGATAAAATTAAGACACACATACAATGTGATGTATTCAGGACCAACTGATTTGACAAAGTCTGGCTGCCTGAATTTACCTGTGCTATGACAAATAACTAAGAGTCTAAACTCTCCTAGGCAACAGTTTCTGGGTTTAGATGAGAATGCTTGGTTGTAAAATCATAAAGAAGAATGCAGAACTTTGGCCCTTCCTAAATTAGCCCAGATAGCTGCCTGTGTAACATCCGTGCTGGGAATATCCTTACAGTTGTCTACATTTTATTTTTTTCATTTGTTTGCAATAGAAAAAGCTGTTAAATCTGTTTCCCAACCAAAGAAAACCAGAGCAATTACGGTCATTCAAGTGTCACACATATTTTCACGATTGCTGGGAATATTGATATTTTTAATCAATCAAATATGCAATCAAAGAAGATTATAATCACATTTCATATTCTTGGACCAGAATTATTATCTGAACTTTAAAAATTAAGGCTCTTGCTACTGTACAGAAATTTTCTTTATTTTCCCTAAAAGCAATCACAGATAAATAAGGATTTAAACACACATTGGTTTACAAAAAGAATCAAAGGTTTATCCTGAAAGCTAACCGATTCTTAATAATATAGTATTTAGTTACTTTTTATTTATTCTTGATCCTTTACCTCTCATTGTGGACAGAGTCTTTGTGATATGCAAACATTTTCATTGATAATCCAACTTACCAGACTATATTGATGGGACAAAACTAAGAGATAGCAGATATATATACATATATTACCACTATACCAGGTAATATAAGCCTAAAAGTCGTAGAGGGAAATTGAAAGAATCCAACACCTTAAAATTATATGCAAAATCATCTACATATCCATACACATTTTAATAGAATACTTAAAGATTTTGTGAAAATTTTCTTTGAAATGATTAATGACTAAATGAAGACAATGACTGACCTGAGAAATAGCAGTGCCTATAGCAGTGTGCTGTTCAGTGTGAAGAGCGACTGATGCTTTATCTGGTGTTAATTAAAAACACTAGAGATTTTAATTAAGGTACAAATGTTTTTCAAAGATTTGTATTATATTTGTGAAGTAGTGGACATATATAAAGCCAAAATTAAACATTTAGGTAGTGAAGAATTTGTCTAATAAATTAACGTATTTTTGTTTAATATTATTTCTTTGTAGCCAAATGCAGTAAATAAATAACATAAGCATCAATAAATCCTCAAGTGTTTATTAATTTCTCACCATGTTTCTAGGGTCTCTGTGTAGTGGTGATAATATGACTCTGAGCAATTATCAATATGCTTAATGCTTTACTCTACAGTGTGGAAGAAATGAAAGAAATTAATAAATGCCAGCTTCTCATGTGTCCTAACTATTGAAAAAATATCTGTTTATGTGCTTACTTTCTTAAGTGTGTCAACCTTGCTTTACAGGAATGCAGTATCACTTCTAACTGTTAATTGTTAATTTAGTACATTAGACTGTCTAGAAATACATCAGAGGCACCAGGCCAAAACTTTGTACCAAGATGACTATTAAGTCAGTGCATGTTTCTATACATCTAAGGAGCAGATGTAAAGTAGCAATTTACAGAGATATCTGTTATACTTTATGTTCATTCATTGGTCTCTGAAATTACAGGATTTCACTGTTGCTCACAGATATATTTGCATCTACAATGGATTGATTTATCTATCTCTTTAGTTCATATCTTTTTTAGCCACCATGGTTTATTACTAAATTTACTGGAGTATAGAAGTAAAAATCATGATTAAAATAGGTGGAAGTTTAAATATTGAAGTGGAGTCTCAGTCAAAAAGGTAAGCCAAGTGACATCTCATGCTTAACCATTTATCAAAATCAACATTATTCTTGCTCACATGTTGAGAAATTTCCTAAGATAATCATCTTTCTAGGAGTTTACAGAGATGTTACGTGTTTGAAAAGGCGATAAGGAGGGTAGCAGCTTGCTTTCCTTGAAGGTTTGCTTGAGAAGGTTTAGCACAGCTTGCTGCCGGATGCCGGTCTAGCTACTCGATAGACATTGCTGAGAAAAATACATTTGGAATCATGTAATACACTGAACAGCAAAAGCACTTGCTTCATGCCAACTCAGCTTAAACCCCACGTTTCTGCCTGTAATGAAATTTGGATGATTTAAGAATAAGTCAAAACACAAATTTATGATAACATTCTCACTAAATAATTT
This sequence comes from Sigmodon hispidus, assembly GCA_004025045.1. NCBI lineage: Eukaryota > Metazoa > Chordata > Mammalia > Rodentia > Cricetidae > Sigmodon > Sigmodon hispidus. Next base: position 193,103 of record PVIH01000050.1, read on the forward strand.
AAAATGTAGCTCTTGATCTTGCAAATTATTTTGAAATCTTGACCATGTATATCTTTTAAAACTTCTTTGCTTGTACATTAAAATGAGCATTTTGGAGGAAGAGGAAATGGCTCAGTGGTCAAGAGTGCTTACTGCTTTTATACTAACTGATCCTGAAGAGTCAGGATCAGTTTCTAGCATGTATCAGATGGCTCACAACTTTATAATTCCAGTTCCATAGGATCCAATCTTCTTTG